>WAAG01073603.1:953-52993 GCA_013390105.1 Tichodroma muraria
ACCAATTTCATTTTGGGGAAAAGAGATCTCAAGGGATTCTGAAACTCTGATGCAGCTCTGACCTTGAACTGGTGGCTGAGAGGTGGTTTCTTCATGGATGTGTTCCTTGTGTCCTTGGCCATATATAGGTGGTGGTGCTAGGGATTTGTTGTGCACCTCTCTCAGAATAACTTCTTAATGTATCCTGTAAATTGAGACAGCAGTTACTAGGGGCTTCATAGCTTCAAGCTCTTCCACAACTACAAAACCTGTATTTTTTTTGATTTTAGAAGGAGTTGAGATTGCAAACTGGGAAGTGCAGATGACTGTACATTTGAATTTCTAACACACAAACTTCCATTTGGCCTGGATAGGGAAGCTGAAATAGCCAAAACCTGGTTACTAAAAAGACTTATAACTGGCTCCTATAAATCTTATCCTTTGTTGGGACAATCCTATTGCCCTTAGTCTGAGAAACAGCATAACAACTTCGTCAGGGAAACTAATTCCATAATCTGCATATCTGTTACCTAAAGTCAGTAAAACTATTGAAAAGGAGCATTATAGCCTTAAACTGGATTGATTGCTGAGGAATCAGCGTAACATTGGAGTGAGGAATTTCTGCTTCTTTAGTAGAATAAAATCCAAATCTGTAGCATTTGTTTATTCATCCCCATTTACAATCCCTGTAGAAACCAAGCTGGAGCTTACCAGTGCAGAAAGCCTTTGTTCACCTGGCTTGTGAGCTTGTGGCCAGGAACAAAAGAACTATTCATGCATGGTACCAACAGAGGGAACAAATTTCATGTTGGGGAAAACAATCATAACTTGAATGACATCAGCAGAGATTTGGTTTCAACTGAATTTCAACTAGCATAAAGCATTTTGGAGCTTGTGTTCTTTGCTGCCAAATGAGTCTGATAGTTTTGCAGTAAACCCACTCCTAACTTACAGCCATGCTAATGAGAACGAAATTTACCTAAATATGTGTGTGTGTGTGTGTGTGTATCGTAAACTCAGAAACTGTCATTCAGCTATCTACTGAGCAAAATTGCCTCCTGGGGACTGAAGGTCAGGCATGGGCCTGAACTCTAACTCTGGAAGTTTAGACACTTCCTGTTCAATTAAGTTTTGGGTGAGATGACAGAGCTCCTCAGTATAAACTGCGGTACCTGGAACAGGGGAGAAAAATGACCTCATCTAACTCCATTATGCAACGGCCCATATGACTCTGCAGTCATTTCTGACGATCTGTGGCATTTAGCATTTGGCTGTAGCGTGTCTAACCATTACAGAATTGCTGAGAAGACAAATGTCCTTACAGGCAAATGTAGTTAAGAGTACGACGGGTTGCAGGGCAGATGGATGAAATGAGCATCTAGAAATGAGCAGCTGCTACAGTGACACATCTCCCTTGACACAACCTCGCCAAGCCAGGATGACGGTACCCTCTGCGTGTGAGGGAGCTCTAAGTGGAGATGTTGCCATGCCTCCACTTGTCTCGAAGCAAGCAGTGTACCTTTCTGAAGCTCATCTGTTAAATTTTTTAAGATCCCAGCTGGATTTACATTAACCTGCAAAGAAATATATTTGCTCTGTTTCCTGGCTCATAAACACTTGATCGCTTTGCAAAAAGCTCTTAGTTCTTGTATAACCTATTCAAGCAAGAAGAGCTGTGAAAACAATGGTCTGCAAGCTGTTCCCATGATACAGAGCACTGGGGTTGAGTGGGTGCTGTTCACGCCTACGTGGCAATGCACCAATGTCTGTGTGGTCTCAAAACACTAAAATCCCACTGTGCAATCTAAGTCAAAGCATTTTGGACTCCATCAGAATTTCTGAGCAACATCAGGAGATGTGAAAAACTGTCTCCCTGGGAGCCATCAGCCATTTCCATGATAACTTGTAAATAAGATCACAGTGACTTTTATGAACTTGTTTATGAAGTTGTGCTAGCTTCTCCAGTACAGCTGTGTCCTTCAGGATCTTTGCTAGACAAGTGTACTGGGCCTGGCTGGGATGGAGTTACCATTTTTTTCTTAAGAACCTGTGTGGACCTATGCTTTGAAGATGTGGCTGAAATGGTGGTGGTAATACAACAGTGCTTTGGCTGTTGCTGCACAGAGCTTACAAAGCATCTGTGGTTTTGTCTCTTTCCTCCTCTGCCCGCCTCACCCAGCCAGCTGGCTGGGGGTTGGCAAAGGGTTGAAAGGGGACCCAGCCAGGACAGTAGATTCTAGTTGACAAAAGGGATATTCCATACCATATGACATCATGCTTAGCAGTAAAAGCTCAGAGGAAGGAGAAACAATGGAACATGTTTAGAAGAAATTCTTCACTGTGAGGGTGGTGAAGAACTGGAACAGGTTGCCCCATCCCTGGAAGCGTTCAAGGCCAGGCTTCATGGGGCTCTGAGCAACCTGCTCTAGTGGAAGGTGTCCTTGCCCATGGCAGGGGGTTGGAACTAGATGGTCTTTAAGATCCCTCACAATCCAAGTCAGTCTGTGGTTCTGGGATTCTGTGAAGCTATGTTTGTGGTTACGGCATTTGTCTTCTCAACTAAAGCTGAGATCCTCCTTGCCAAGAAGAAGCAAAACATTTGCCTGCCAGTGGGAAGTAGTAAAAAATTCCCTTTTTTCCCCTGCTTTGCCTGTGCAAGCAGCTTTTGCTCTCCCCATTAAATTATCACTAGCTCAAACCACAAATCTCCTCAGCTTCTTTCTGTTTTCTCCCCATCCCATGAGGGAAGGGAGTCAGCAAGCAGCTGGGTAGGTGTCTGTTAGCCAGGGTCAACCCACAACAGTCTGTTCCAAGCACAGCATGGGGCCTGAGATAATGGGTTCGACTTGAGCATTCTATCAGCAGCTAGTTTTCAACTGGCAGGTCCTGTGCTGGTCATGCAGCTTGTGTTCTTTACTGTATACTATAGTCCAAGGGTGTTCCTGCTGTTTACTTTGGTGCTTATTGCTTTACTTCACTGTGCCTGGACACCTTTGAAACAGGCAATGGCCATGTGCCAGGGCTGGCGTACGGCCCTGGCATTGATGCTCCTCTTGTGCTGTGTGAGCTCCCTTGCAAGGAAGCATCACCTCCCTCTGCTCCTCTGGGATGGATGTGTCCAGCTCTTCTGCATGGGGTCCCAAGTTCCCGGTAGTTCATCATGCATGCTGTTTGATCATGTTCTCTAGCATTATTGGATTGCTGTTGGGCTTGCAGAACCTGGCTTTGTCCTGGCACAAGAGTAAACAACTTGGTGAGGTGACAAAAAATGTGCACCAAGGTGGCCAGTCAGTGCTGGCAGAATTTGTGGGAGGATTTGGGAAGGTGCCTAGAGCAGTGTTATGATCTTCGATAGCCTGAGATTTTACACCTGAACAGGCACATAAACCTGTTGAACTGGCTCAACCCTTGAAGGAAGGTGTCTTGCCTAACCCAATGAGATCCAACAAGTTTTGGCAATGTTTTGGGACTTGGCCTGTGCCTACTGAGCCTCAGCCCAACACCATCAGAGGAGGCAGGATGAAGGTGTGACAAAGTCACGAAGGAAGCGGAAATCACTCAAGCCATAAACCACAAGTTTTAAAGGAGCTGCAAGATCTGTGGAAAAATTACAGCCACAAGCCAGGTGAGAAGATTGCTGCCGAGCTGCTCCAATGTCAAGATACTGAGGTCTGCTGTCAGGAGTTAACCAGCAAGCCAGGCAGCTGGGATCCCTAAGTAGAAACACCAGGACTGACAAAGGGAAGCCTTTGGACATAATTCCTGTTGACAATGAAATCCCGTTACTCCCTCAAGGATGACTTTGGGCTTCTCAGCACTACAAGATTACAAAGAACAAACAGTAGCCTCTGCTGATACAAGTCAGCATGGTTCCATCGACTGCAGCTACCTCACTGACTTAGACAAGACTTAATCAAATACATCTGTGATCACTCTCCTATTATTCCTTCCCACTGGGGTCTCAGTGTTATTCAAAACACCAACAAGGATGAAAATCAACATCATGTCAACCACAGCTTCAAAGTCTGTCCACAGCCCATACTCCATCTAAATTTAATTTGGTAAGATTTATCTGAGCCTGATGTAAGTAAATTAATCATGCAGAGCACTGACCTATCCTACCCCAGGCTCCCTGCCCCATCCTGCATGTTTATTTGGAAGGTAATCTAATTTGTTGCAAATGTGCTTATCTAGATGGAAAGCAAACTGTGATAGGTACCTTAGGAGGAAGAAAGCTTTCCAGCATGCATGACTCAGTGAATTCTTTTGTATGAGGAATACAAAATCTATTGTACTGTTGTTGTTGATCTGCACTGGAATTTTTCACCTATTCCCCGCTCTTTGTCTCCATATGTTTGTGAAGCACAGTTAAGCTCAAAAGCTCCATTCAAAACTGGGTAGAATGCAACAGCCCTTCTCTCTGGATTTCCCATAAGATCCCATAAAGATCTTAAGCAACTCTGGAGAGCTGCTGGGTAACAACCTCCTGCCTGCAAGGTACCTTTGGAAAATTAGAGTGAAATCCTGAGAGATGCTTGCTAGCAAGATGCTGAAGCACAAGAGCCCAGTGAGTAGCCAGCAGTGGAATAGCCCGGCTTTGTAATTCAGAAGAGTCAGAGCACAACACATTGACCTGAGTAAGAGACACTGTGCAGGTCTCACGTTCCTAAATATACACAATCCCAACCAGTGCGGAAACAATTAGAGGACAGAATTATGATTAATAGCAACTATCTTCTAGTTACAAGTTGTCTTCTGTTGCACCCCCAACAGCCACAGCGAGGCTGTTGAATCTCACCCATCTTTGCCTCCCAAGTTGTATCTTGCACTTTGGCATTGTCTCGCCAGAGCGGTAAGAGAGGGATCAGAGCCATTTCTGCTTCCCAGCAACATGCCCCTCTTACCCCATGAGGTGAAGTGGAACAGAGCTGGGAGGGAGGTGTGCTGGTGGATGCTGAGGCAGGGATGATAGATGGATGGTCCCAACACCAGGCAGAGGATGTGTCTTGCTATTTTCCCTCTTTCCAACCATGTCACCAGTTTCAACACTTTTCTCTTGGTAGTCCACATCCACTTGCCTCCCCTATTTTCTTCTGTTTCAGAGAAGAGCCTTCTCCCCTCTGAACAGCATACTTGCAGAGTATGGCAACACAAAAGTAATCCCTGCTGCAGACCCTCACCCAGACAAACGGACTGATGATACAGAGATGTGTGAGTTGTGTGTGTGCAAAAGCTGTAGAACAGCCAGCTGAGAGCATAGGAATGGCTGTCCTCCACTGAATGTGTACAATAGAGAATAAAACAGAGCAGAAGGGTGAACTGATCAGAACAGACAGTCCCATCGCCAGCCTATCCGGCTGTAGGCTGCTGCCCTCCTATGGCAAACTGGGACAGCAGTGCTGATGCCCGGAGCAGCTCTCTGTATTGCTGAAACGTACCGAGTTCAGCTGCTGGTTCCGATTGACAGAAATCACAGCTTCCAAACACCAGTTTGCCATCTCGCTGTTTGTCTGAAGTAGAAAATCAGCACCCTGGGCACTCAGCCTCTCTGCGCCGCCAGGGAAGCTTTTGTGGATGGAAAGAACTGTGTGCTGCTCGACGACCATTTGCCATCCTGAGCCTGCGTGTGACACTGTTAGCGTTGAACAAAAACATCCCCGCAGAGAGGGCACAGATCTGCGGCTCTTCTCCCTTAGTGACAGCTCTTTGTTGCTATTGTTGAGATTTGTTTCTAATGTCTGTATCTCGGCAACACAGGAGCTGTTGATTCCTGGGCCCAGGAGAACCTCATGAAGGTCAACGAGTGCAGGGGGCTGGATCTGGTGGGGCAATCCCATAAATGAGCACAGACTGGAATAGGAGCTTACCAAGAGCAGCTCTGAGGAGAAGGACTTGGGGGCTCTCATGTGTAAAAAGCTGAACGCAGCCTGGCATCGTGTGCTCGCAGCCCAGAAAGCCAATTGTGTCCTGAGCGAAAGCAAAACCAGCAAGGGCGGCAGGGCAAGGGAAAGGCTTCTGCCGTTCCGCTCTGCTCTGGTGAGACCCCACCTGCAGTGCTGTGTCCAGCTCCGGGGACCTCACAACAAGGACGGGAACCTGTTGGAGCAAGTCCAGGGGAGGCCACAAAGATGATGAAAGGGCTGGAGCACCTCTCCTACAGAGGCTGAGAGATTTGGGCACATTCAGCCAGGAAGAGGTTTAAAGGGAAACCCCACTGCGGCCTTCCAGCACTTTGGGGAGGCTTATAAAAAGAGAGAGACTTTTTAAACGAGCCAAAAGTGACAGAACATGGGGCAAGGGTTTTAAACTGAAAGAGGACAAGTTTAGATTAGATATTAGGAAGAAATTATTTACCGTGAGGGGGGCGAGTCATTGGCACAAGTTGCCCAGAGATGGTATCTCTGAAGTATTAGATGCAAATATTGTACCCCTATACTGCCCAGTTACTTTCCTGGTGAACCAATAAATTCATTCATCATGAAAATTAGACTTGTATGTATTTCTAAAAATAAAAAATAAAAAATTGTAGCTTTATGTTCGCACAAGCCACTGAGATTTGGATTAGATAAGGAAGAAATTCTTTACTGTGAGGGTTGTGAGACACTGGCACAGGTTGCCCCGAGAAGCTGTGGATGCCCCATCCCCGGAAGCGTTCAAGGCCAGGGATGGGGCTTTGAGCNGGGACCTAACAACAAGGACGGGAACCTGTTGGAGCAAGTCCAGGGGAGGCCACAAAGATGATGAAAGGGCTGGAGCACCTCTCCTACAGAGGCTGAGAGATTTGGGCACATTCAGCCAGGAAGAGGTTTAAAGGGAAACCCCACTGCGGCCTTCCAGCACTTTGGGGAGGCTTATAAAAAGAGAGAGACTTTTTAAACGAGCCAAAAGTGACAGAACATGGGGCAAGGGTTTTAAACTGAAAGAGGACAAGTTTAGATTAGATATTAGGAAGAAATTATTTACCGTGAGGGGGGCGAGTCATTGGCACAAGTTGCCCAGAGATGGTATCTCTGAAGTATTAGATGCAAATATTGTACCCCTATACTGCCCAGTTACTTTCCTGGTGAACCAATAAATTCATTCATCATGAAAATTAGACTTGTATGTATTTCTAAAAATAAAAAATAAAAAATTGTAGCTTTATGTTCGCACAAGCCACTGAGATTTGGATTAGATAAGGAAGAAATTCTTTACTGTGAGGGTTGTGAGACACTGGCACAGGTTGCCCCGAGAAGCTGTGGATGCCCCATCCCCGGAAGCGTTCAAGGCCAGGGATGGGGCTTTGAGCAAGCTGGTCCAGTGGAAGGTGTCCCTGCCCATGGCAGGGGGTCGGAACTAGATGATCTTCAAGGCGGTTTCCCTGGCGTCACAGAGCGGAGCAGCTCCCGCGGTACGGCGCCGGCTGAGGACGGACATGGCGGAAAGAGCGCTGGATTCCTCCCATCCACACGGGGGCGCTGCGCCGCCACCTCCGGCCGAGCCCTGCCGTGCGGCCGCGGACTGCAGTACCCAGCATTCCCCGCGGGGCCGGCCGGAAGCGGCACTGAACGGACGGAAGCGGAGCGCTGGGGCGCGATGAGGGGCGCCGGGAGCAGCGCTGCCGTCCGCGCCTGGGCCGGCTCGCTCCTGCTCCCGGTCCCGGCCCGGCTGCCCGCGGCTCCTCGCAGAGGTGAGAGGCTCCGCAGCGCCGTGCTCGGTCCTCCGGCCGGCTGGCAGCCCCCGCGAGCGGGCGGGCAGGCGACCCCTCGGGGTGGGCGGCTGCCGGGGTCGGGTGAGTCCGGGCCGGGTCTGTGAGCGGCGCTGGGGCTGCACAGGGCGCTGGCCGGGCTCGGCGTGTGGGAGCGGGGCCCGTCCCCGAGGCGCTGCGTGAGGGAGCGCTGAGCGCCTTCCCTCGGGGCTGGATCAAGGGGTGAGTTCCACGGGCGGGAGAAGCCGGGTGAGCGGCGTATGGGGCTGTCAGGTGGTGTTCGGGACGGGAGGAGTTACCAGGGGGTGCAGAAGGGCGTCACCGAAAGGTGTCTCAGGTTGGGGTTTGTGGAGTGATTTTCTCAGCTCCGGGCTGGGAGAGAGAAGCATCCAGTCGAGACTGCAGGAGTGGAGCAGTGGGTCCGGGAGCAGCGTGGTGAGCAAGCAGTACGGTAGTATCAGCTAGATTGAGACAGGCTCTGTGCAATGTTCAACCCAATGAAAAAATCCACCGATGCGTTTGGAAGACAAGAGCTGGGCGTTGGAAAGCTGGGACTAAAAATGATGTTTTGAGTTGGTTTTCATTATTTGTATGTAGCATTCGGTGCATCTTAACTCTAATATAGTCATTAATAATACAGTGCTATGGCTGGTTTAGTTATAGACAGATCTTTATAGTGTTTGTAAGATAGCATGTAACTTGATTTATATAGTAGTGGCATAATATAAATTCCCTGTTATTTAAATGATGTAAAGCTTTTGAGTAAAGATCTGGATAACACACAGAACAGTTTGGTTAATGCAGAGAGCCAGCAGTGCATATAGTTTCAAATAAACAGATTAAGAAATTACAGGGCTGCTTAGACAACAAAGAATTAATCAGAACAGAATCTGTAATATGCAAAGCCACACAAACATAAGGTGAAGATAAACATATGCTTGAAATAAAAGTAGGAGAAGCAGTGAAATCTGCTTGTGGGAAGGCATGTCATAAACAGAGTGGATCTTTAACTAATACCAGAGGCTAACTAATATCTTTTGAGATTAGGTATACCTAATCTCTGAGGTATTAGATGCAAATACCGTATCCCTTTACTGCCCAGTTACTTTCCTGATGAACCAATAAATTCATTCATCATGAAAATTAGACGTGCATGTGGTTTAAAAAAAAAAATTGTAGCTTTATGTTCACGCAAGCCGCTGAAAATGAGAGATTTGGATTAGATGTAAGGAAGAAATTCTTTGCTGTGAGGGTAGTGAGGCACTGACTGGCACTGGTTGCCCAGAGAAGCTGTGGATTCCGTCCCTGGAAGTGTTCCAGTCCAGGTTAGATGGCGCTTTGACCTACCTGGTCTGGTGGAAGGTGTCCCTGCCCGTTGAAGGGTGTTGGAACTCGTTGATCTTTAAGGTCGCTTCCAAACAAAACCATTCTGTGATAAAATAAAAAGCTGTTGGAATTAAGGCTCAGCAATTTAAATAAAATAGCAAAGAATGCTTAATTGCATAAAGTCATTCAGTGTTTTACAAGTACAAAAATTATTTAAGTGATGTTTCCGAGAAAACAATAGGCTGTGGGGGTTTATTTGTGCTGTATGAGGATGCTTGTCAGTTGCACAGTTACATGAATGCACTTAAGACAGACCTGTAAGTCCTATTTAGTGTAAATTTCCTGTGGAAGAGGGATTGGTGGTTTCTGGTGTGTGCTATAACCCAGATTTTTGTTGCAACATCCACGCAGCTTTTTTTGTGATGAAAGAAATTAAAATTAGTGTATTGCATGATAAGCCAATCAAGGTAAGATTAAGGCGTGTTTTGTTATTTCCAGGTTTTGCTGCCACGTTCATTAGGAAGTCATATGATGTCAGAAGAGTTGATATCACTCCCCTGGAGCAGAGGAAGGTGACTTTTGATACCCATGCTTTAGTGCAGGATCTGGAAGCCCATGGTAAGTGATATCAGATAAATAATTCAAAGGAAAACTTAATATTAAGTCGTGTAACTTTGAGTGCTGTCAGTTTCCCCAGAGTACAAGTACCTGGTGGTGCAAAATGTTTTGGCAGCCTCTTGAGGAGGCTGGTGAGGGAGAGGTGTCTGATGCTGTGCCATAAAGTAACTGGGACATTAGATTTACCTCATTTGTAGCTGTAGGCAGGTTTATGTGGTGTCTTCCAGCTGAGGAACATAACGCAGGTAACAAATGTAAAGTAACAGTAACAGTTAAAGACTTTTATAGCAAAAATCAAGCTCTTCAAGAAATTCCTTCCACTAGCCTGCTAAGAGTAACTGAAGGGATTTTTCCTAATGAGAAATATTTTCAGCAGCATGGTTCTGTGATACATTCTCAATGCTCACACTTCTGTTGTGAGTTAGACTGGCTGAAGTCAGATAAAGGGTCCATCCAGCCCTGGGCTCCGTCTCCTGGCAGCAGCTGTGAGTCAGAGCCTGCAGAGGAGTGTTATAACAGGGCAGATGAATGTCACACATCCCCCTGTATTTTCCAAGTTTCCAGTTTCTGTCACTCTGGAGGTATTTGAAATCAGTAGAGGGTTTTAGTAACCTTCAGTGGAAATCTTCACAAGTTTATACAGTCCCTGAGCCACTATAAATGGATTACTATCCAAAACATCCTTTCTTATGGAACTTCATACATCCACATGTTTTGTTTATGCAGTCTGGCATCTCTGAGGTGAATTTGATGCCCAGTCAGCTCTTCTGTGGGAAGAAGAGTGAACATTTGATGTCTCATGTCACTCACGATTATACAAACTTCTCTCATATTGCCCCATCATTTTCCAAACAGAAGAATCCTAGCATGTTGCATTTTTTCTGAAACAGTAAATTTTTCATATTTTTGATTATTCATGATGCCCTTCTGTTAATATTTTCTGCTTCTGTCACATTCCATTCCATTTCATGTTTGCAGGGAACAGTGCTGGCATTACTTGACAACTGAATGTCCTGTGGATTTGCATAGTAAAGTAATGTTGTGTCTGTTGTGTTCTCTGTTCCTTTTCCTAGTAGTTCAAAAGGTTTGGTTTACTTTATTGATCCCTGCTGAGCTTTGAGCTGATGTCTTCATCAGACTAGCAACTATCTTTCAAGATTCCAAGTGACAATGGAAACTTTGTACAGTCAGAGATTAGGACTGTTTCCACTATTTGGGTCTAATAATAATAATAATAATATGTGTTAATAGTTTAAAGACTTACAGTAGTCTGCTAACTATGTTTATTTTTTTCATGCCTGTCAGACTTGACAGCCTGTACTTCCCTCTACCTCTCTAGAACTGGTTTTAAAAACTGGCACTGTTATTTTCAGTCCACGGGTAACCACAGTAGGCTGTAAAATGTTACTTGTCCCAGGGACTGATTCAGCTATTTCTTCTTTAAGTTCCTTTAGAACTTGTGGGGTGAAGTCTGTCTGGTGCCGGTTGTTATCCAGTTTAATTTGTTCTGTAACTTCTACAAATACTTCAGTACCACAGTGACAGGTCTTTACAGGTAAAACCACAAAAGTAAGAGAGCCATTTTAGTTTTCCCCAAGCTTTAGGCAGTTTTCAGGCTCCAGTCTTTTGCTTATATAAATTTTTCCTCATTTTCTAAACTTCCACAAAACACAGTTGTTTCTTGCTCTGGAGGAAGAGCAACATAAGGAATTGGCAAGAACTTAAGTAACCCTGAAAATTCAGAGAAACCGAAGCAACACTATCACACTTTGTAGTGGAAGGAAGCTGTCATAAAGCACATGTAAATTTTTCTAAACATGTAAACCAGTGGTGCACCTGGACAGTATCAGTATTCTAGAAGGGAGCAGTGGCATAGTTCTCTAAATAATGTGCCTTGAAAGCATTTTTCAATGTTAATTTAGCCCACTTTATAAAATGCTGTAGTTGAAACACAACATATCAGTCAGATTGATGGAAATTAATCTCTAGGGCAAAAGCTCTCAGCACTTGACTAGATCCAGCTAAAATGAGAGCAGTTTTTTTCCCCATTATTTACCACACATCATCTTTAACACTTCAAATTTACACCAACCTACAGACAAAGTGTACCTTTTATCATCAGAAAGCAGAAAATCCAGTTTGAGTTCGCTCTGCAGACGATGGATGCAGCAGTCTAAAAATCAGTTTTGCATATGTTCCTGTCTGTGCAGGACAGTTCCAATACATGCAGAATTACTTGCTATTATTCTACAGAATGCATACTTTGTAGTTCAAGGTAAGTTTTGCTAAATTGTTCATATAATACATGAACGGCTGGATCTTGTATAAAGAAATTTGGTTGTTCTGTCAGCTGCATGTGTAGACTTTCAGTATGTTAAAAGATACCGTGCTTCAGATTTTTCAGCATTAAGTCTGTGTTTTTTCTGGCTGAAGTCGCAGTGACTGGCTCCTGGCTATCAGTTTCCAGTCATTGTGGGAATTCCCATGTGCCACTGTGCTTAAGTGTGGCACTTGAGCATCTCTTGCTCCTCATCCAGATTTTCAATACCACCTTAACTTGTCATCCTTCAATTGTCCCCTAGGCTTTGGGAAGGAGCAAGCTCAGACCATTGTGTCGGCGTTGATAACCCTGTCCAATGTCAGCTTAGACACCGTCTACAAGGACATGGTTACGCAGGCCCAGCAGGTAAAACTTGTCTGTGCTGGGTAGCTATAGAGGCTCGTGTTTGCATCTTTAAAACACAAGTGAGCAGCTCTCTCTGGTACTATAAACACCTCACGGTGCCAGGTTTCCCTAAGTTTCGCTTGGGATTTTAACAGCTAGTTATAGGCCCTAACCAGCTGCCACTGAAGTCTGGCCACTTCACTGGACGCAATGAAGTTTTTACAGCTCCTGGGAAAACCTCAGTTGCATTTACACCGAGGAGCTAATATGCCTCATACCATCTTAAAATATGCATTATCAATACTGACCACACTATAAAAAACAGTGTTTCTGCCTAATACAATTCCATGCAAATTCTATTTGGGATGCTGACTTTCTTTGCATATAATAGGATTTCCAAAAAGAAAGGTTTTCATTTTGATGAAAGAAGACCACAGAGACAGAAGTTCTTGTCTTCTTCTGAGATTTAAAAGGAAGAAAAAGAATTTATTACAAGTAAATGCCAGTAAGATAAAAATCTGTTAGAAGAAAGGCAGCAGTTCAAATAAAAAATGAAAGCTTAATTACGTTAAGTAATTGAAGAAGAATGGCACATAATTTCAGCTTGCACAGCCTTGTGGAACAATGATCAAAACCATCACTGTGCATCAGAGAATCCCACAGCAATGTGTCATTTTCCATGCTAAATAGTAGGGCAAGTTCCATATGCTGGGTGAAGGACTATTGCTTTCAGCATTTTAAAATACTGAGTTTCTTCATTTATTTTCTGGTTTGGGTTTTTTCCTGTGTTTATACATAGTGGTTGAATTCTGAACTTGTTAGTTCAAACCCCAGGAAGGCTTTTCTCAGTGCTTTTTAGCAGTGTTTTACTCCTGCCCATCAGACTTTGAAGCTGGCAGTGTGATACTCATATCATTAAGTCTTTGGCTTTCAATGAATTTGTAGGCAAGAAATTGAAGTGCTTAGTAAGAGTTGCATTCAGATCATCAATTAACGCTTCTGAGGCTACTGAATGTTCATTGAAAATGGACAAGACTGCAGGACTGATCTGCAGGACAGAACCAAACTGTTCTGTGTGTTATCCAGATCTTTACTCAAAAGCTTTACATCATTTAAATAACAGGGAATTTGTAGTTTGAGGTCTGTTTCATTTCATCACTGCTTCGACTGACACCTCTGGCCTTTATGCTCAAGTTCAGAGTTGGTGTATTAAAGCAACAGAAAAAGCACAAACCTCTTGAGTCTTTCAAACAAATTGCTGGTATGAAATTGTCTGTTTCTGTCACATTCCTTTTAGAGAGACTCCCCACTTTTGTGCTTTGCAGTAGCTAATTTCATCATTTCAGGCCTAAACGTTTTTTTCTTTACGTGCCAGAAAGAGTTCACCTTAATCAATGGCATGTTTTATTTTTCAAAGGAAATAACTTTACAGCAGATAATGGCACATTTGGACTCCATTCGAAAAGATATGGTCATCCTGGAGAAAAGTGAATTTGCAAACTTGAGAGCAGAGAATGAGGTACTAATACATATTTTCATTGAGCAGTTTAATTGCAGTATTTGTTGCGTTTTACCTGATGTACAGTTTTGTGGAACAAAAGATAAATGTAAAAGTAATTCTGGATACTTTTATCAGAATTGAAGAGTCTGTATGTTACAACTTCAGAGATCACATAAGAATGTATTTTGCATGCTATGACCTGCTCAGATCTTCTGTAAAGGATTCTAAGATGTGTACATCTTTTTCATCTTCTGTAATTTTATTTAAGGGTAACTGCTAGTTTCTGGCCATTAACCATATGGTGCAGGGAGAGGAGTCAGCCATTCCTTTAAAACAATTTAATTAATTTGGTGATTGAGACATGTCTTTGCTTATATTTCATGGTATTTTGGTATTTCTCTGCTGTCTTTAGACTGAGGATAACAAGATCATCATTGTGACAAAATAATTCCTTTTATTTGAACAAAATTCCCAGCAGATTATGTATGCCTGTACATCCAAACACATTCGTTAGGATATTTAATCAAGAACAAATTGCCCCATTGGGAGGAAAAATGGGGGAAGAATCATTGCATGGATGCAGTGATAACACATCACTGATTCATTTAGTTAAGATTCCTGCATTTGTAAAAATCTTTTTTTTTCTCCTCTGCACTTAGAAAATGAAAATTGAATTAGATCAAGTTAAACAGCAGCTAATGGTAAGTAAACAGCAAGTACCTACACACCCCCATCAGGGAGAATAAATAGCTATTTTCATAATCTTAATTTGTTTTAAAGACTGAAACTGGTAAAATCAGAGCTGACAGCAAGCTAGACATAAACCTGGAGAGGAGCAGGGTGACAGATATGGTAAGTTGGTCTGTGAAGATGCCCTTATTAGCTCTGTGTTGTGTTTCTGTTGCTACAGTTGTGATTTATCTTTTATCCACAGTTTACAGACCAGGAGAGGAAACTCATGGAAGCAACTACAGAGTTTCATAAAAAAGTAAGTATTGAACAAAGCAGGATATAGTTATGCACTGCGTGTTATGTAAACCCCAAATTTTGGTGAAAGCTAATACATTTATGGGTATGGTAAAGCAGGCCAGGCTCTATCACTCAGGGCTGTTGTAGGTGTTTCTTGCCTGTGGGATTCACACTCAACTCCAACCAGCGGAGGGAGGCATGCAAGCCTTGTCCCTCGCTTCCCAAGCACCTTGTCGCAGGCTGGCACAGCTGGGATGTGAGCTATCGTGCTGCACTTTTCCCAGTGTTAACTGATGAGCTGTACCACAGGGATGGTGCAAGTGCCTACAACCAAGCAATTCAAGGGCTGAAAGTCCTCAAAGCTGCTGGAGTTCAGCAGTCTTGAGAGGTTGAAGAGGGACCATGTCCATCTTTCATTTTTGCAATATGCCTTGTGAACGCTTAAACCTTTGTATTTCGGAAATGCAGGAATATTGTTCTGTGTTCTGTAGAATATCTCCTTTAGGAGGCACTGGCACATCAGAGAGAAAAGTCTGTCATGAGGGTGGTGAGATACTGGCACAGGCTGCCCAGAGAGGTTGTGGACTCCCCATCCATGGCAGTGTTCAAGGCCAGACTGGAAGGGGCTCTGAGTAACATGGTCTAGTGAAAAGTGGCCCTGCCCATGGCTGGGGGGCTGGAACTAGATGATCTTTAAGGCCCCTTCCAACCCAAGCCAGTCTGTGATTCTATGATCATTGGAGTTTTCTCTTTTTCTGTCTCTATCCCTTCAGCAATCTTCCTGGACTGTATAAAGCAATGTTCTCTGTCTTCTAGTGTCTCTCAGCAGAGATAGGTTGGAAATCGTTTCTTGTTTCTGGTAGCATAGTATTTTAGTCAGCTTTGGAAATGTGAAGGAGCTAGAGACCATTTTCAAATATATGCTGTCTTTTAATATTTCAGGATGCAAATACCAACAGCATTATCTCAGAAATCAGTAATAAAATTGACACTGAAATAGCTTCCTTAAAAACACTCATGGAATCGAATAAACTTGATACAATTCGCTATTTGGCAGGTATGTGATAGGCAAGGAGGTGAGTACTGGTAGCAGATTGTGGATGTATAAAATTCTTCTCAGGAGTATATGCTAAAAGAGACAGAGCATGTCTGTAGCAGCAGACCACTGGGATTGGGTGGAGGAGATTTCCCTGGCCCCCTCCACTGGAATAAATGTGACAGGGAACACAGAAGAGGTGGGAGCATGCCACAGTAGGACTAGGATTGTGCCCAGAACTGGGATTAGGACAAATATGGACATGTTTTAAAAAAAAAATTAAAAGCCTAAATACCTTATCCAGTTTGCCACTACCTCTGCTTGCTGCAGCAGCCAGTGATGTGGTGGAGTTGCTACAGAGGTTTTGAACTGGGGTCATTTACATTAGCCTAAAAGTTTACTATCGTTCGTGACTGGTCTGAGAGTGATCAGTTCTGCCTCCCATTGAGTCTCCACACACAATTTCAGTGTGGCAGCACTTGTACTTTCCCCCTGCCAAGCAGAACAAATTCCAGTCTGATTTGAGATTAGTCTTCTCAATATATACATAACAAGTATATATTTTTTATTGTGTAGGAGCTGGATAAAAAGAGAGTAATGCATTATATTTGGAAGTGAGAATAAGTTCAAAGGAAAATGTAATTAACTTTATTCTAACACTAATTGAAACAGCAGCATAACAAATCCAAAGTACAACGTGTCAGGCTTCAGGAATGCTGCCATGTTTGACAGCTTATTTTCAAATTCATTGTCATTTTGGTTCCATGGGAGATCTGTGATGTCTAATATGAGCCCTGGTGTAGCCAGCTCTCCTGTAGTGCAGTTTCCAGTAGCTGGGTGACAGTAGTAAAAGTCCCTGTAGCCTGTGGTGCTCTGAGGTATCCAGCATAGTTGTTGGGATGTGTCCCTGAGGATGTGCAGGGTACAGCATCTGAGACCAGCCATTTGCTTTGGAATTGCTGTCACACCTGCAGCAATCCGGGAGGTTTAGGAGGCTCTGCTCTAGAGTTGTTACATTCTTCCATCTGTTTGCAGCTAATTTCCTCTATGGATAAAATGGTACAACAGCATTCAGCTAATTATCTCCTTTGTTGTTTTGTTGGTTTTTTTTTTTTAACAGCTTCAGTGTTCACTTGCCTAGCAATAGCACTGGGGTTTTACAGGTTCTGGAAATAGATCTACATGGAATGACTGCACTAAATACAGACAAAAAAGGCCACCCAGGCAACACCACTTTGATGATCACATTGGCGCTGTAGATAACCTTGGCACCTTTTGGTTTGATATTCCTATATAATAAAAATGTTTTCTGAATATGTAACACTAAAGATGAAAATAATTGAGGGGAAGTAGCCAAATAGTAATATTTCATTGCCTTCTATTCAATACTATATTTATTATAAAGTATTTCTTTTGCTATACCAGAAAGTTCCCTAATATCTTTAGAATTAAATTTGTTTTCTTTCTGGAAAATTCTCTCAGCTCCTTTCAAAATGGAAATATTAAACATTTTATATACCCTTGAAATGGGAATACAATTCCCAAATTAGAGTTCCCAGTATGGAGATGCTAATACCAGACTTCAAGATACCTAATCTGATCCAACTAAATAATTCTTGAACATAGGTTCAGGATTTTGCCTTCAGTCTGTTCCTCACTTTTTTGATGAATTGAAGCTTGGTCCTTTGGGGTTTTTTATCTACATACGTAAAAACACACTCCAGGGCCTTTGCTAAAGAACTCTTTTTTTTTCCTTGAAAACTGGTTTACATTAATTCAAAATCTCATGTACAAAATGTCTCTATATATTTATTTTCTTTAGTATCTCCTGCAATTTCTGTAAGCCCAGAGGTCAAAAGAATGGGAGAACTTCTGTGTCTTTGCCTTTCCAAGGGGCAATGCCTCCACTCCCAGCAGCTGCGTACATCCCTGGGGCAGATAAGTGCTCTTAACTTCTCCCCTCAAGTAGTGCAGAGTACACCTGCACATATTTTCTGGGCATGGTATCTGGCTTTTAATATGGAAATAACTCAGAATCTCAGTGGTGCCAGGGTGCTGATGGTGGTAGTGATGCTCCTCCACACTCCTCCAGACTCTTCTGTGATCCTGTGGGACACACTGACCCTCCTGACCACTCTGCCTTCTGCAAGGAGTTGATAACTTTGTTGCAGAGTTGCAACACAGGTGGATGCCTTCCAAAACTGAAGAAGTTCCATCTTGTTGAGTACAAATGCATATGCTTGGTTTGATTCTTTTAGTAAAATATTTTTTTAAGTCTTTCTGGATTAACTTTGAAGTAAGAATAGGCCTTTTATGGGCTAAGGACTATGTAGTACTGACTAGTGGCAGTTTTTTTATTGCTGTTTTATTTTGTTTACAGTTGAACTTGCTGATATTCTGCCAATCCTTATATTCGCCGCATTAAATTATTTATCATCTTCATTCAAGAAAATAAAATTAATTTCTTATATTTGCAGTCTGGCTATCTGAGAGTTTCTGCATGAGTTTAGCACCAATGATGACACAGGAAAGAGCTCATCTGGTGCAGCTTCTCACCACCATCATTTCACACACACCCTGAACTAGGCTCTTGATACAAGGCTTAGGCTGTTAAGTCAGCATGGATGACTTAAACAAAAACATGGATTGACAAAAACATGGATTTTTATTTTTCAGTATCTTTGAAGTTCTCAGAGATTAAGTTTTCTTTGGTACTAAGGAGAAGGCAGATGAGTACTGACATGCTAAAATAATTATCTTTTAAGTCTCAAAGAAAGGGTTCCAGAGGGAAAATAATTTCACAATAGCACACAGCTGACGGAAAAATTTTTATACGTGTAGTCATTAAATAATTTTTAGGTGTGGAAGAAAGGTCAGGGTTGCCATTTCTAATGACAAGCTGCCCCATAACTTAGTAAACCCTTCAGCCCCGAGTCAGAGACCGACTGCTGCAGGTCATCTGGCACCTCACAAAGGAGTCGCTTCCTGCCTTTAGGAATGAGTAAAGATGAAAATCAAGGGTCCTGGCAATATGCCTTGTGAATGCTTAAACCTCTCTGCAGCTGAGAAGTAATTCTCCCATCCACTATTCAGCTTCCACACTGAATATGCTAGAGGATAGCAATTTTTCCATCTTAAGGTAGTAGTACAAAATAGACCAAGTGGATGGAGATGGTCTCCTTAGAAACTGTGAGGGTCTATGACTCTCCTGTTGCTACACCAGAGAACTAGAGAACTAAAAACAGTTCAGTGAAAGGTAGAGACCCACAGCTCATCTGTGGAGCTGGGCTGTGCAAACACTTTGCATGATCTGGAATATTGCTTTTATACCTCCACAGTGCTGCCCCTCCTTTGAGGTTCGTTCCTCAGCGTAGTCTCACTCCTGGGCTGCAGGCTGGCTGCTTCTTTATTTTTTTTTTTTTGTCTTTGCAAAACTTGGCCATTGTCTCAGCTTCCTGGAACAAAGAATACTGCAGCCATTAAACAGCAACCACTGAAAGGATGTAAAAATCTACATCTGGGAGTAACCACAGAAT
The DNA here is from genome assembly GCA_013390105.1 of Tichodroma muraria. NCBI lineage: Eukaryota > Metazoa > Chordata > Aves > Passeriformes > Sittidae > Tichodroma > Tichodroma muraria. The sequence goes on from WAAG01073603.1 coordinate 20,271, forward strand.
ACTGTGTTCAGACTGAAGCTGAGGGCAGAGCACAGTCTCAGGGATGGGATGGCAGCACAGCAGTGTGAGACTTGAAGGTCCCTTGGCTGTAGCAGTCACTCAGCCAGAAAGGCAGCTTGGTTAGAAAAGGAAAATTTAAAAAATAAATAAATAAATACCCCTGCCTAATGAATGAAAAATACAGAGAGAACGTTTGCCAGCCTGGCAATCGCAAGGCTGAGAAGCAGAAACCTCCTTGAAAAAGTGCGGCTGGCTTCTGAAATACAGCTGTGGCACCTAGCTTTCAGAGCCTGAGATTCCACCAAGAGGCACAAAAACAAGGGACTGCAGAGGCATTTGACTGAAAAGGTAGGAAATAGCCTGGCAAATAAAAGATGCTCAGAAAGAATAGAAGCCCATCATCTATTGCCTGTACAGGTGAAAAGTAAAAAATTAGAAACATCATCTACTGGCTGCTTGCAGTGTTGGTGTCCTCTTCCCTCTTATGTCTCTATCATATAAAAAGAGATTAATTTTTAATTCAAAATAGAACCTCTGTCTGAGAACTTCTTGTGCTGTTCCTTTCCCAAACAAACTGAATTCTCTCCCTGGATTTTCTATGAGATCTTGGACTCTTATTCAGTATGCCTGACTGACTCCAGACACTGTGACATGGATCAAGTCCCTGTTACTGATTTTGTCCCCCTCTGGAGACCCATGGTAGTGATCTCTACACCCCTTGCAGGCTGTGTAGCCCTTTAGGTGGTGATGACACCTCTCCTGAAGCACCATTCGAGTCTCAGGCACCAGGTCCCAGCCAAGGGGAACTGCCAGTCACTGCTATGTGGTATGGAAGTACTCGGGATCAGTCCACTCCTTTGGTGACCATTAAGACGAAGAACAGCGGTATTTCTCTGCCGGGGTACAGAAAAGAACTGATGCCCTTTCGCAGCAGAGACACTGTCAAGGACAGACAAGAGCTCCTGCTCACTTTAGTCTCAAGATGAAAGCTGCAGCACATCTTCTCTAGTACTTCCTAGCACTGTGCCCTCTAATAGAAGGAACAAACACACACAAGCAACAGGCAGTGGCCTCTGTGCCATGGCCAGGGGAGCTGGTGTGGCACTCACCGCGGAGGCAGCAGAGGCAGCGCGGGTTTTCCCTCGGCCCTCTCGGAGCTGGCTTATCTCAGCGCGGTAATCATCCAGCTGGCTCTCCAGCTTCTCCCGCCTGACTCGCTCATATTCCAGCTGGGCCTCCAGCTCCCTCACAGCCCTGCCAAAAGCAAAGGAGACAAGCAGAGCATGAAGTACATCCAAACCTCGCCGGCTGTTCCACGTGGTGCTGTGCCTTTGCCAGGGAACAGGTCAGTCACGCAGAAAGCAGCGCTGCACGCCTCACGCCAGCCGTGCTCGGGCTCCGGCCCCTTGGGGACAGCGCTGAGCAGCAGCTTCCCCTCCGAGGCTGCCAGCGGTGCTCAGCGCGATGGCACCACGAGATGGAGCTGTCTGCCCACACAGCGAGCCCCGGCCGCGCTGCCTGTCACCAACCAAGCTCCAGCCGCGGGGGACGGAGAGGTGCGCAAGCAGCAACGAAGTTAGTATGAAACAGAAAAAGCACAAAGCCGGCAGCATTCTGGAAAGGTCAGGGGCAGCTTTCTCATATACATCTGGTGTTTCTACAACCTTCCTATTGATTGGCTTAGGCATGGATGAGGAATACTCAGATGACAGTTTGCATGACCAGCTTGTACACAGTTGCACAACATCTCACTGGTCACACCCTCAACGGCTCCTAAATTATCTGAGATTCCTGGAAAAGTTTAGTTGACACATAACTCACACATAAACTGAGTCTCTGGGGTTGAGCTGGCTCTCTTGTATATCAGGATGAGTTATTACAGCTACAAGGATGGAAGATCAGTAAAAGGAAAGGGAAGATACCTGCCCTATGCATTCAAGCAGCACAGGAAGAAAGCTCTCAGCAAGACCTACCATGTTTTCCTGTTTCCCGGAGTGAAGAATTCCTGACTCAGGCCCTTTGAGCTACCAATCAGCCTTGTTGACAATACAGGAATGGCCTATACTCAGGGTACAGCTGACTTCTTCCATGCTTCCAATTAAAGAGGGACAGTTCCCAAAATGTGTGGCACACCCATGGTGACAATTTACTGCAATGAACCCTGGGTAAAGCACTGTGAAGTGATTCACACCAGGCCTCTTACAGACAAAAAACCTGGACTAAAGCAGAAATCTTCAAAATCTGCTATGGTGGCCTTCCCAAGTGGCAACTCCTGCCTTTCATCTAGCAAAATGGTGTTGTCATTAAGTATTTTATCAGTAATGAGGTTTTCTGGCCCATGACACAAGCACCTTGGGGTTTATCCACAGATAGGTACCCTGAAAAGGGTAGGCAAGTATGCTGAGAAGCCCCATTTCCCTCTCAAAGGGATAGTCTGGGGCTAGGGATGCTTTCTAGCCTTCACAGGTGGGAGAAACCCTTCAGAGAACCTCACAATTTTTCTAGTTTAGCCACACATGCCACAGAAAGCAACACCCCTTAAAGAGCCCCAACAGAGCATTCTAATAGATACTGCTAGCTTTTGAGCAGCTGCTGTATCCAAAATGAACTTTCCTGTCTGTAATTAGTCAACAGTGACTTTTCCATCATTAAAACCAGACTGCTCTGACTTTTCAACGTGGCCATCAACACTTAAGCTGGTCACCCTCCTCTAAAACCAGGAGAGACACTTCTAGAAGTGATGAATCTTATCCTGAAGCACATGTCTAATTATGCCCTGTAAGTGCCTACACCTGTCCAAGAAGTTTGAAAAGGAGCTCAAGATAACTATCTCGGATGCAGGTGTCTGTTACCTATTGTATACATATCAAGTTAAGGAAGATGGACTTTCACCATAAGCTGAGTCAGAGTGACCTGGAATCAGAAGAAATCCTGACCTCAGTTTCCTGGCTCAGATATGGCTGTAAAACAAAGTACTTAATTGCAATCTGTGACACCTATTTATTACCTGCTCCAGATCCACACAGACTGCTAAGTCTGCTGTCTTCTTGATGGCATGTAAGCCCCCCCAGACAGTCTCCTCTCAGTGACCAAATAACAACAGTGGTTTGGGTTGGCCCAAACACATTATGGAGGTGGTTATCTACAGAGACTGAGAACAGAAGGTAGCCAAATCTTCGACAGGCAGAGGTGGAGACAGGCCTGTCTTTGGAGGCTGCAGTATTGCTAAATCTCTAATCTTTGACAGACTTTTCTTTGAAATGTAGACAGTCTGTCCATCAAATCACCTGACCAGTCTAAGAGATTTGATTTAATGGAGACACTGAGAATTAGATCTTATGAACAACCCTTCACATGCAAGGGCAGGTTTGCTGATAGTCTTTTTCCTGTGGTCTGGATACAAGCTAATCCTTTCTCGAGCACAGAAATATATTGCCAATAACAGAATGTTAGCAGATCATTGAATAACCTCTGCTGTATATGCACTTCCATTCAAGCCATGCTAAGACTATTGCCTATTTCAGATTTCCTGGAGGGCATACATGTCTTTGGCATCCTCAGTGGAAACAAAACAGCCAGAACCTATCAGACCTACTGCACACATCTGCAGAAAAACCTGAAGACGGAACAGATGGTCTCACACAAGAATCATGGACCTATCAAGCACTTGTGATGTGGGGCTGATCCTGGTGGTAGAAGTTTAGAAATGGCCAGACAAATTGCTGCAGTTCATTTCTTTTGGCGTGGTTGAAGCTGGTAAGTGGAAAAGACAGAATGGCCAAAGCAAATTTGAGTGTAAATCAACTTTAAAGGAGGATTTAAAATGGGACCCACAGAGTTAAACACTAGCAGGGCAGAATGACCTTACTTCTCAACTTTCCTTTCTTCTTTTTTCATCTTCCTCTCCTCTTCAGTTATTCCCCCCAGCTGTCTGTAGTTGCTGTAGGCAATTTCTAGAAGTCGCTGAAGTTCTTTAATCTTGTGATAGGCCCTTACTGTAAGACAGAGGTCTCCAAGTAGGTAAAATGCAAGGAGAAGACACTCATGATGGAATCCAGTGGTCTGGAAAATAGTCTCACAAACACAAGGGCAGAAATCACACTGCTCAGCAAACACTGAGCTACACCTGACACCCACACAGCAAGCAGATGTCAAAAACAAACAGCAATCCAACACTGTTGCACCAACATGGACTAAAATGGTGTAAAAATTATGATCTGATTGCCTTCTGCTTGCTTTCTAATATTCCACAATTTGTTTCAATGCTCAGTATCACAGATATCCTGTCAACCATCTCATCTTACAACAAAAAGATCAGAGCAGTTGGCAGGAACTGTCCTAGTTAGGACTATAATGTCTTGATAACAACTTTTGCAAACAAGAAATGATGGAAATACAGTGCTTACTGCGTGCATTCCTTTTCTCTGCTTTATCCAGTATTAAATCTTCTTTGCTATCTGTACTCCCTTCCACACCATGTGTTTCAAAAAACTTTATGTTGTTTGCATCTAGTTCTTCATCACTAGAGTTATTGTTTGCAGTTCTCGGTGTCAAAAGTTCCACAGCTGCCAGATGGCTAAATCTGCACAAAGAACAGTTAAAATCTGGAAAAACACATGTGGTAGTAACTCTCTGAAACCGTCCATGTTCCCATTTATCAGAGGTGTTTCAGGACTAAAGGAAGCACTGTACACACACTACAGCTATCTATCTACTTTTTATAGTATTCTTATGGCATGAGCTCTGCCTCGATGGAATCTTATGGCAATGGCTTTTACATCAGAGGCATCTCTTCCCTTTGCAGCATTTCTTAATTGAATCTCATCAGAATCTGCATTATTTTTATTAATGCAAAAATCAGCTGGCCTCTGCTACTTCTCATTTACTTTGTACAGCAAATTGTGAGCATACGGGCTCACAACTGTCCTCTTGCAAATGAGCTGGTTTTCCTCTTTTGTGTCTGACCTCACTAAAAAGAAAATTAAATCAAGTGAATATGAAAGTCTTTTATAGCTGCAATATTATAGCTACAATACAGCCTTGCTTATCACTCAAGAGCTGGAGCTCATGGACCTGATCTGTTCTTTCTCCATCACTGAAAATCATGATTAATTCCAAAAAAGCTGACATGATATTGATACACAAATAGTAAGTAAGCAAGTGTCAGAGCTATAGGATATGTACTGCTACCTCTTGGCTATGTCCTCTGGAGTCTCTCCAGCATCATTTGTAATGTCACAGTCAGCTCCCATTTCAACCAACCACTGTAAGCAATGGATATGCCCCTGTTCAGCAGCTAAGGGAGGGAAGGCACACACAAGTCAATTATATACAGCTGAAGTGTTTCAAACCTAAAATGTCCTCCTCTTGCCATTATTTGATGCGTCAGAGGTTAGGTTCACTAAGACACCACAAGGCAGATACTATTTCAAGAGGAGCCTGTGTGTCAAGATGCTGACATCACTTGGTTACACAGAGTTTTGGGCAAGAGCATGCAGTGTGGTTTGGTGACTCTTTCTAGTTCTAGAAATGTACTGGCAGCTCTTGCTGGACACAAGCTAATCTGAACTTGCCCAGTCTCATGTATGAAGCACAAGACACGCAAATAACTGCTGCCCTAGTAAGAAAGGCCTGCATGTCACAGTTTGGCGGCCGAGTGCTGTCACCTCTCCCTGGCTTTGGGCTCCCAGGTGTCAGACACAGCTGGCTGCCTCAGTCTGTGGTGTGTGCTGATGTCTCAGAAGAGAGAAGCAGGGATTTGTGATGGAGCTAAAAGTACAGCATTTCTTGGGGCAGACACTCAAGGCAGCAGCTCTCAGCAGCACCCTAACACAATCCTACTCATATGATGTGCCATGGCCACTGCTCCCACCACGTGGTGCCAGGAACAATGTCTCACAGATGGGAGATGGTATTTGGCAAGTCTAGATGAAACTGTACACTGATTTTCTCAAGGAAGAATAAATCTATTTCTTGACAGTACTCCCTTTCAGATATTTGTTATATTTGTCTTCTTACTGAGATAAGGAAATGAAATTACAACCTCAGCATGTAAACACTGGGGATGAAACAACTGTAGGTCAGCATCATTCCAAGAAAAGAAAGTGGGATTTTAAAATCACTACATACCATTTTTTTTAAATGATAACTTCAATTATGTTTTTAAAAATTCTACCACTTATACCTACTCAAAACAAATGTAGGAAATGTGTTAAAAGCATATTACAAAAACGCTTCCTTCTTTCTTTTGTCTTTTGTTTCTTCTTTCAGACAATACAGTGAAACTCCCAAACACAAAAGGACCATTTTTTCTGTAATGTTAGCAGTCAACTATGTGTCAAAGTGTCAACCAGAAGTCCACCTTTCTTCACAGCATCCTACCAAATTACTTTGTTGTGGCTGTTACAACATATCCCCACAGTACTGATGTGTTCAGTAAATAAAGGCCCAGGCCACAATACAGATCATTCTTATACTTAGCCAGACAGATGTTTCTAAAAGCAACAACTTGCCTGATTAAAAAAAAAAACAAACCCAAAACTATTTAGCTACATTAAATTAAGTGAAAATTAAAAGCTTTTATAGCTACAATACAGCCTTGCTTAGCACTCAAAGCTGGAATTCATGTGCTTGATCTGTTCTTTCCCCACCACTGAAAATCAGGATTAACTCCAACAAAGCTGAAAAGATATTTATATACAAATAATAAGCAAATAAATGTCAGAGCTACTTATTTTTCAGCTTACATGCTGATTTCTCTTTATTATAAACTCTTTTTTCTTGGCTTGAGCTTGGTTATATTGTTTTTAAAGTGACCCACGCACACACACATTACAAAATACACAGTTTGCGATTGCCTTTCCAAGCCCTCAAGAAATGAGATGCTGTTTTTCATTAAGTTTATCTGATAAACAGCCACTTGGAAAACAAAGTAAATAAATCAGCAACAAAGAGTAACAAGCTGAAACACAGATCATATTTACCGACCTTTGTGCAGGAGAGTGGATCCCTTATCGTCCCGCTCATTAATATTGATTACTCCACTTCTCACTAGTCTTCTAACCACTAACAAGTCCCCTTTGAAAGCAGCATCATGAGCTGGGAAAGCTAAAACTGAAAATGAAATGCACATGTTTCCAAGCAGATACCAGCAGTTCTACTGAACATGCTGGTATTTGTCTCACAGCTCACCTCTCTTATAGCAACTTATGTACGAACACCTCAGAGGTAGCAAGGATAATGCTCCTTAATCAGCTAAAATGCAGCTGTGTAAGCAGCAACGCTCACCAGACACTTGACTAAACATGTCTTGGTTATGGCTACAGGCATCTCATACAGTTAAGAGATTAATTTCACAGACCTTTAATAACAAGTACACCGTTGTGTACTTCTACAGAACTACACATAATGCTTTTTTAAAGTGTATCTTAATTGAAACTCACCTTCCTGTGTCTCTGGATGTTCCCCCTCTTTTTCCACACCATCAATATATTGCAGAATGTTATCTTTATAGAACCGTTCAGCCAAGTCCCTTGGAGTCTCTCCGTGGTCATTCCTTGCTTTCAGAGTGTGCATAACAGTGGCCATTTTCCCAACCAAGAACTTAAAGCAATGCAAGTGCCCTTCCACTGCCGCCAGATGTGCTACAGCACAAGTGAAACAAAGGGTGTTAGAGCTGAGCCCTGCTGCCCACCAAAAAAGCAATGCTCTCACCACTGGTTAGAGCTGGCTCACCTACCAGTATGTGAGCCATCCAACACTGCAAACGGGGAAGAGCAGCCTCAGCTGAACTGCGGATGTTCAGCTCCCATCCCGGACAGAGCTCAGCTCTAGGCAAAGGAGGTAAAGCTGCCAAGGATGGGATCTGCAAAGGTGATTCCCTGGCAGAGCTGACTGCAGGGGACAAAACAGACTCACAACAGAGCACCGAGGCCTAGCTCAGAGAGTGCACTGCTGGGGCCTCACCTCCCCCAGGAACACGGATCTCTGCCTTCAGCAGCTGCCTGACCCCGCTGTGCCAGGGATGCTCCTTACAGGGGGACAGCAAGCAGTGTCCTTGATTAGGAGCCAAGGCCATTTCTGCTTTAGGCTCTACTGTGCCACCATAAACAAGTTGCATCACACCCTCAGTTACCCCACCTATAAAATGAGGGCAGTGATAGGCACCTTACTGGACAAAATGTTTGAAGGTACATTCCTCACCTGACCTTTAGGCTATGCAGAGGTTTACTTAATGTTGCTACAGTGCTGGGCCTTCAACAAAGTAAGAGGTACCAAACACATGCTGACTCATTTGACGTAAGTAATACTCTCTAATCCCATTAATGAGAAGAACTTTCAAATAAATGCTTAATAATGATCTATCACTCCATGAAAATGCTCTGTAACAGCTGGCTGACGTTCTAGAGGCAAAAGGATTAGTTTGTCTCCGGATAAGAATCTCACTATCTTCATAATCAACAAACAATGTACCCAGGACCCAAAATACCCATGTCACTTCATTTCTGGCACACACAAGTTCTCTATAGCAAACCAAACCATCCACAGCTTTCCAGAGTATAATTGCTCTAAAAGGTTATGGATATTGGTTTTACAGCAAGATAATGATACCTCTGTACAGATGATTGCTTAAAATCTCGACTTCACTGAAATAAGGACAGGTTTTGCCCTTGTCTGAATTTTAGTCAGTGAGTTAGGTTCTCAGGGAAAAGGGAAAAGAAGGGTACCATGCTAAAGGTAAGTCAGCTAGTGAAAAACTGACTTAACCCTTACAAATCCATTTTCGGATACCTAAAATCTGTTGGTATCCCAGCTTCTCTGTGTTTCATTTTTGTCTTCTATAAAATCAGAGTAACAATATTCACTCTTCTCAAAGCCACAAGTCAAAAAATTGTGTCTGTGAAAAATATTTAGAATAGGTTTGACTAGTGAGCAATAAAAGAAGCATGGATGTGGCACAAAAATGAATACAGAGAGAAAGCAAATTGAAATGTCCGGTTAATAAGCACAGCCCATTCATGAATGAGCCACAGAATTTTTTTCTTCTGAAATATTAGCAAGCAAATTAGCAAAGATAATTAGACCCTTTGCTGTAACACACATATACAAAAGTTGCAGCCAGTTTTTAAGTTTCAGGTGTCTGGCACTGCAACCTCAAAAAATTTCTTCCACTATCCTCTCAGGAAAAATTATAGCATGGTTCAGCTAATCTTGAAGCCAAAGTGTGTAAAGATAATTTAAGTTCTTTTCTGTTACACAAGCAAACAACAAGCTGGTTTGCACAGTACTTCTACTAATCTGTTACTAGCCATGTTCCAAAATATTCTCTTTCCTTTGGAAAATAGTATGCTCAAATGAAACAGAACAAAGGTTGGAAGATCAAGCTTCTGTAGATGTCAAAATACAACAAAAACAGTTTCCTACTAACCATTTTATACAGAGTATTTAAGTAGAACTGTGCTGGCATCTGCTTTCTCTTCACAGAAGTCTGTTATCAGGGAAATGTTCCCAAATGCAAATAAAGCTGCATGCTACCCCCAGGGTGGCTAAAATCGTGACCCCTTATTGCTTATGCACCAGATCTCCTGCTGGGATGCAGGAGCCTAACATTCTTTAACAAGACCCAGGTTTGCAAAACACAACACGGCTGTTTCCTAGGTAAGTAGTCCTTAGTAGAGGATAAAAGACTTAAAGAAGGGATTTATAAAGATAACTCTATACAAGTTATAGAGAAAAACATATGCTCTTTGGAATAAATAATGTGACAAACCATAAGAAGGAAAATGCTAAAAGGGAAAGGATGCAAGGAGAATCCAAGACAGGAACAGTACCATTAAGGTTACAGAGGATATTGAGGCAGTGGTATGGTGGGGAGAGGGATACTGGAGAAAATACAAAAAGCAATGAACAATCACTGGCAAATTTTTATGCTAAAGTGAAAACACTGATAATTATAGATAATCCTGAAAAAGCAGTATTCCAGAAATCAAGATGAAGAAATCACAGGAAAAAGAAAACAACTGTTTTAGAAAATCAGTTAAGAAACAGTGGGATACCAAAACTCGAATGCAAACTCACCAGAACCTCATTACACTGGCACCAATTCAAAAAGTAGCACATAGCAGCTGAAACTGCCTCTCCCTCCACCTATCCTTCACCTGTGACCTCCACTGGCACACGAGCTCCATCACACAGGAGATGCTGCTCACCTGCTCCCAGTCAGGCTCAGCCTCCTCCCCATCCCAGCATTTGTGAGCTCTCATCCTTACTAGCAGCAGCAGGAAGTGAATGGGATACTGTCACCAACAGAGCAACACTGGATTTTATAAATCCTCTCATCATTAAAAAAATGGACTATCTGTGTGGATTGCATGGAATCAAATAGCAATTGCTGCTGCTGTGCATTAGTTATCATTTGCTCAATCATCACATTTCACAACAACTGTAAATCAAAGGCTTAAAAACATATGATTTGTCCTGATATACCTGGAAGGTTTCCATTGTTATCCACATCATCTACACACGCTCCCCATCGAACAAGAAGCTGCAAACATCCCAAGCGACCGTGAAAAGCAGCATAATGAAGAGGTTTCCAGTCATTGCTGTCTGAAACATTTACATCCTGAAATGAAAGTAGCAGGTTAATTCATTCACTTACGAATCTTAGACACAAGACAAATTTTATATGTGGGAATCAGCTGTTCATTGTGTTAAATTATTTTAAATCAAACCAAATAACATTTTTCAAAATTCAGACATTATATGCAGTTCCGGTGTCAAGACAGGTACTTTTCACAGGCTTTTAATATACTTAGAAAAAGTGCATTTTTAAACATGTTTTTATTATCATAATGACCTGTACTGGTCAAGAGTCCTTAAATATGCCTCTGGACTAATTTTCTTTTTTTTTTTAAGTTTATGTCTCCCTTACTATAGAAGATTTTTAGAACTGCAAAAAATTACCATCACCCCAGTACCTGATGTTCATTTAATGACATCCTCAGTGGAAGGTGATTTACTCACATTATTGATCCTCTCTACATTTTTTGATCATTTCCCTAAATGTGTATCACAATCTAAAAAGATGGAAATTCACCCACGAAATAAATTCCCCCCCCAGTAATTAATCCCGAGCCCCGGATCCCAGTGCAAGCGAGGGGGAGTTCTGCTGGGCAAAGCTGCGGGGCAGCGGCCGCGCAGCGGGCCTGCAGGCAGCAGTCTCACCGCCCCCGTGCGCAGCAGGCTCCGCAGGGTGTGCGAGTGCCCGTGGGCTGCAGCCAGGTGCGAGGCCGTGCAGCCGCGCTCGTCCCGAGCCGCTGCGGCCGCCCCGTTCAGTAACAAGGCCTGAAAGAAATGCAGAGCACAAGTTCATTTCACAAGCTGAAAAAGCAAACATTTCCTAGAAGGATGGTTTATGATGACCAGCAGGATAACTTTGGGCTGACCTCAGGGGCCTGGTATTGCACAAAACAGATCCGTTTGCACAGACAGCACAAATGAGTGCCGTGGCTTGAAAATGACTAACTTAACTTGACGTGTCAAGACATCAAGATGAGCTACTCATAGCTCCCTGAGGGGGTCCCTCCTGAAGCTGATCTTCATAATGAACTTGTCCAGTATTAAGGTCTGCCCTACTAACTTTTGCTCGAGAGAGAGTATTTACAGTACCTGCATGCAGGCATCCTGCCCTCGGATGGCCGCGAGGTGAGCCGCTGTCCAGCCTCTCACAGTCACACGCGTGGTGTCAGCTCCATGCCAGAGCAACCACTGAAGGCACTGCTCAACAAAACCAAAGGGCTTTTCATTTAACTAGTCGCATCCTGTCTCTGAGGCACATCTCAACTACAATTTATCCATCGAAGTTACATTGCAAAACAGCGTTGGACTACATCCTTATGGAAACAGGAGACCCCAGAGCATGCCTTAAACAGGTATTTGTGCATTAGAAAGTTATGGGTAAGTTATGCTTTCCAGGTTTCACCCAAGGGTACAAAATGTGCAAATAACCTACTAATTCAGATCCTAGCATCGATGTTACAGTATGACTTGTTCATTTTACTCTTGCAGATTTAAAATGTAATCTGTGAGAGTATTCACATGGCATGAGGTAAAAGCATTGGAAAAAACAATGCAAATATGCTCACATGAATTCCAGCTAAAATTACTGGCAGGAAAAACATCACGTACTAAATTTAAAGCCTCATTTAATTTATTAGGCTTCTTAGGCATATGTAGTCCCATTCTTGTCAATCTCTCTTGTCATCCTTCCACAGCCTAGTTTTGTTTTATTCACCTTTTTCCAGTAGACATCATTGCTTGCAATGGAAAGCTTTATGAACTAGCCAAAGACAGCTAGAGGAACAGTTAGAACTTTTTATTTCATATTATTATGATTTATTATCTTCTTTCAGGCCATCTTACAGCTCTGGTTCCTCCACTATTTCTGCCAAGGAGCTTAGTGACAAACAGATGACAGATAATTCAATAAAGTCTAACAGACTGATTGCAAAGTAACAGAGTCAAACAAAAAATGGCAGAACTCAGAGAGGCAGAAAGGGTGGGTAAGCAATCCAGTTTTGGGGCTGACATGATGATTAGCATTTTCTTGACGGTGTCTCTACATTCCAGAAGCAGCACTGCAGTTAGAAATTCTTGAATTTAGCAAGAACTTCACTTTTTTCTTTTGGGACATGAATGGCCTTCCTGATTCAAGGTTAGAGTGCCATGAACAATGAACAAGGAGGCTGCAAGAAGAAGGGGAATGTTGTGCTGAACACAGCAGTTCATCCTTCTGGAAGTTTAAAATATTGATGCAATCACCTGCTGATTTCTCTACCATTATTCAACATTTTCATTTATTAAAATAAAATCTATTAGGACTACTTCTATGGAGAATGAGGCATAGGACATTGGTGAGCAGAATGAACATATTTTCAGGTCGCTTCTCATCTGTCTTAATCACCTTCAAAACACTTTACACATCCTACAGGATTTCCTAGGTGTCTCAAGAGAAGAAGAAAATGCAATAGAGACAAAAGAAGGTCATGAGTCTGAAAGGGAGGGCATAAGGCACATTTTACTCAGAGTAAGAAAATCAATGATTTTTTAAAATATTGGCAAAGTTGATTAGGTAAATTGCCTGGGGCTTCAGAAAGGGAAAAAAAATAGTCTGAAATCCTGTACTCCTGCTCTTGGTGAATATATTTAATGAGGAAAAAAAAGCAGAGATTATTGATTCAGTCTGATCAAAGCAATGTTGTGTTCAGCCTCTCCCAAAGAAGGAAATACGAACTTACAAAAGCCCAGCTATGCCTACTATACACTAAGACAATGTTTTACCTCCAGACTTCCTGAGTGGGCAGCACAATGCAAGGGTGTGAATTTGTGAACTACATCCACCTCATTAATACTGGCTCCACTTTTTATCATCGATGCAAGCTGTTCTACATCCCCAGCTTTCACTGCTTCATGCACACTAGTATAATTTTGCTTCTTCTTGACAACTAATGAGGAGTAATAAAAGGGCATTAGTCCATTGCTTAAATCAGAAACATTTAAGAGACAGAACGTTGGGATGAATCAAAGAAATATCAGGGTTGACATTTGTGGCACAGAATCAAACTCTAAATGTAGAAGCAGTAGGGTAAAGGAAAAAAAAATCTTCTGTCACCAGGCCATGGGATCAAATAACCTGTGCGCTCCCCTCAGGCCTTTCCACTGATTAACTACATGACTGGAAACAGTGAGAATTACATACCCAAACCCCTTGCAACATCTTGATACCTCGACAAAACGTGTAAACAGAAATATGAGATGTAAGTGGATCTAATGGCTGAGGGGGCTAACTTCAGATAGCCAAGCATGAAAGGAACCTAAATCAATTAGTATTCACCTTCTGCAGTAGTCATCATTCTGGTACCAAAATGCACTAACACTCTGATTACATTTCACACTGCAGGAAGTCCTGAAGAATTGGTTACTGTTTAGCAAGTCAAGAAAGCATAAAACTGAAGCTCTCGAGGTATTAGTGCCTCAGCTCCTCTGCCTGTGGAGAAGAAATGATACTAGCAGTTAACACTGTTACACAATTCCAGGGAAAAAAAATATTAAAGAACATAAAAGAGATATTGCACAACCATATTTGTAAAAAAGCACTAGATGTAATTAAAAACATCCTCTGCAGTTTACCCATTTTCATGTAATCTGTAGAGTGATAGTAAAGCTCGGGCAGATTTGGAGTTGCTAAAGAGAAGAGAAGGGAGTGAAGCTCCAGCACTCCAGTCTGACAGTAACATACCCTGTGCGTGCTCTAACACACTGCTGGATCCTGTGCCTGTGCCTCACTCCACCTCCCCAGCCTGGCAGGCTGCATCACTGCCCTGCACAAAGCCTAGAAAAATTAAAAACCAGGACTCCATTCTGCAAAACACTGTGAGAACAAACAGCAGCAGCACAGAAACACAGAACAATTCTGGCTGGAGGGGCCTCAAGAGGTTGTCTAGTTCATGTTTCTGAATAATATTTCCAAACTATCTAAGTATGTTTTGAGGTTTGAGTTGTTTAGGTTATTTTAAAGAACAGTTTCACCAGGACATGATTTTCCCCCAAGGAAGTAATTGCTCATTATACCAAGTGAGGGTTACAGACTTCAGCCAAATTACACAATATCACAGGCTGGCCTGGCCGATTACACTACTCGGCAAAGTTCTAATCTGTTTAACACAATGTTTCAGTACAGCAAGTTCAAGGCAACATTTTTTTTTTTCCCTCTTCTTTCTTAACCAAGAGGAAAACCAACAAGCCCACCAGCAGAAGGAATTTTGTCTCCCTTCTCCCTCTGGATACCTACTACTGCATGGAGACGAATGCCAAGGGTGGGTGACTGCACTGGCTTCTTGGAACAAGACAAAGGCGGGCAGCAGCCTGGGCCTGAAGCTCAGAAAAAAAGCTGTTAACATCAATTCTGTAAAAAGATACACTGATGTTCAAAGCAAAGGGCAGGTTCCATAATTCTAGTGCAATTTTTTTTTTACCAAAAACTGTTATCAAACGCTCATTCGATGTTCTGGGAGAAAACTTTGCAGGAGGAATTCAATAAGCACTTTTAGATCGGTACCTGCCCAAAATCCAATTAAAGAGATTAAGTGAAGAAGGATGTGTCTCAGAATAGGGAAAAGCACAATTTAGGTTTTTCACAGAAACCCAATCCCTCGCAGCTCGGCTTTGGCAGCACCCCCAGTGCCGCGGGAGCCGCCGGCCCGGCCCGGCCCGGCCCGGCCCGGCGGGGCGGAGGAGGAGCTGCCAGGCCGGGGCAGGGGGAGGGCCCGGCCAGCGAGTGCCAAACACCGCCTTTCCCCGCGCTTTTGGCGGATACGGAGCCTCCCCGGTGCTCTGTGTGGATCCCGGCGGAGCCCCGTGCCACAGACCCGGGGGTTCGGGAGAGCCCGCCCAGCCCCGCACCACAGGGCCGCTCGCCGCCCGCGGGGAGGGGCCGGGGGCAGGAGCAGGCGGAGAAGTCTCACCGGCCGGAGCGGGGCACAGCGGCCCCTCGCAGCGCAGGGGGTCGGCAGCTCTCCGCTGTCGCCGGGAGCAGCTCCCTCCTGCTGTTCCCCGCCCCGGCGTTGCCATGGGCCCCGGGCTCGCCCTTCGCGCGGGGGGAAAATGGCGGCGGGGCGGGGGAGGCGCGGGCCCGGCGCGGCCGCACGGGCCGCGCTGCAGCTGCCCGGGGCTTTCTGCGCCTTTAGGCAGCCCTGGGCTACAGCCTTCACGGCGTTCCCCAGGAGAAACGCAACAAGTACCAGTTCTCATCTCGGAACTCCCCAGCGATGCTCTGACCAAGATCAAGATCAAGAACTGACATCGGCTGGTGCTCTGGATGATGGGACTCCAGCCACATTGTAGGAATCTTTAACCCTCCTTTCTTTCCTGCAGTGACGCGATCCTGCTCCTCAGCTGCCTTAGTCAAAATCAGCTGGTACCCTGCGGGTAAGGCGGGTTCCTTTGATGGGGGGGAAAGGACGCTGTATTTCCAGAATCCTGCTTCCAGGCAGGATGAACTATTCCCAGTCAGATTTACAGGTGTGCAGCGATAATTACATGAGGAGTGATAAGTGTGCTTAATGGAACATTTAGGGCTTAATTATTCTTGTCATTAGAGAGCTGTCATAAAGCCTATTTCTGCAACTTACAGGTCTCATTTTTATTCTATCTCCAGTAGACAGACTAATTTGTTCCCTTTTCTGAACAGCCTTCTACATATTTAAAGATGTCACCTCTCTGCTCAGTCTCCTCTGGACTTCAGTTGGTGTGATTTAGAAGTTTACAGTATTCCAGGACACAAAGCACTATATTTGGGACAGGGGACCAGGCTACATCCCTGCTCCAGGAAGAGGTTAAAAACTAACACAGGAGTGTTCCCACAGCACAGCCAGCAGGCACATGCGCCACTGCGCACTGTGCACTGTGTATCGGTATGGACTGACACCACCCTGATCCATTGTATTTTTGTTCCTCTGGACTGTCTCTAATTAAAAAGCATTTCTATGTCTGGTATCTAGAACAGGGCAAGCTCACTGCATCTCCAACCTTAATAATAGAAGAATCAAAGCATTACTCGCATCTTAAAAACTGCATGAAGCCTGAGTGTCAACACGGAAAGAAGTTTTTGCAGCCAACATCTCCTGCACTGATTATTTCTACTTACACACTAAGGGGGAATTCTGACTCCCAAGTATTCCCAATGCAAGAGTAACATGCTAGGACTGTGACACTGCTTTCTGAGTTTTAGTACTTCTGTCTTGCTCCTAGCAAGTAAAAATACACACTGTAACTAGCAGAGTGAATAAAACATCAAAAGCATACTGAAACATGCAACTTTATTTCCAATCCCACAAATGTACTAGCCACACAGACCCATCATTGAAAGGAAGAGACTCACACTCAAATATATGCTTAGATTTATTTATAACATTTAAGAAATATTAACATCTCAGGATATCTGGTTTACCATCTAAGTCCAGCCATAAGCAACAAAAAAGAAAATGTTAACCATGTTTCAAATGAGCATTCTTACATTCATTCCCCCCTGTAACGTAAAGAAAATTCAGCTTTACTAAATTTGTGTTTGACTAATGGAAAAAAAAAAAATCATTAAAAATGTGTTAACTACCAGGCATCCTGGTTTGTTAATTTTTTGTGTTGGCACTTGTGTTCACTGCAATCAAGCACTCCAGTTGGTTTAGATTTTCCCCTTCTACCCAGAACTGTCTTTTTGTGAGCTTTTTTGTGGATTTTTTTATTATTTTGTTGTTGTAATTGTTTTTTTAAACATCTGAATATATAAGTTTGTTCAAATACCTTTAAAAAGACAAGGACTCAGGGCCTGTTTGAGAAGCTCCTTCCCTTGATAACCCACCTATGGGATAACTGAAGGAAGAGACCTGCTTTCATTTTTCTGAATCTTATTAAGCAAAAATTAATTTTAATTAATTTTAAACTGAAAAAAGTACAGAAACACTGTATTTATTTGATGGTGTGCATAAACATTACACTCCATATATAGCAAAAATATCTTTTATTTATAATTTACATTTCAACAAGTGAAATTTTTACATTTTTACATATACCATTAAATTTTCACGCATCTACAGAACTTTCACACAATGACACCTGAAACTGTGCAGGCAGTAAGAAATTTCAAATACAAAAATGTATTTATTAACCAAACAGTAGTTGAGGCCCTGCCTCAGTTGGACATTTTTATTCATATAAAAAGTATTTGCCTTCGAGAATTAACACAGCAGCTCTTCTGTAAAAAAAAATAAAATAAAATCATACCGCAGTTTATTTAAACAGACTCCTCAGGTTCTGTTTTGATTTCTGTAGATGCAGGTGTGCTCTCTTCTGCACAGGCAGGAGGGGTGTCATCAGGTTCTTCTTTGATTTTAGGTGAGTCACAGGACTCTTCTGTTTCTTGTTTAACAATGTCCAACATTATGTTTAGTGGATTTTCTGAAGGAGTCTTGCTGGGAGATGGTGTGCAATCAAATGACGATGTCTGCAAAGTAAAGTCCATGTAGCATTAGCACACTAAAATAACCATTTTTAGCCTCTTATTCTTTTTGCCTTTTTTTCAAAATGCATGTATGCTGATGGTCAGGTACTCAAAATCCAAATTTCTACTTTGTCAAACTTCTAAGAAGACAAATTCATATTTAATAGCATTACTTTTTTTCCAATTCCTTTGAGAAGTATCACCAAGCAGTGATGAAATGCTTAACACATTACCATGAACTGTTCCCTGCTATCTGCCCTCAGGACAATTTTAATTCCCAAAGCATTAAAAACATCACACAACACCAGTACCCATCTACTCCATTGTTACAAATTCCTAAGATTACATGTGTTACTCCACAATAAATCCAAACCATGGCTTTGCTCCATGCCAAGGCTTCCAAGTCTTAGGCAAGAGAAATGGGCAGCACATTCTGAACACGTATGTTCCCTGCAAACTCAAAGAGATCAAGCAAATAAACTGAAAGCAAAATGCTTCCAAAAATATGAAGGATCCACTTACATTCTGGTAATCTTCATAACAAGATGGATGATAAATCTGAAAAAAAAATTGTTGTACATTTAAATATGTAAAAATAAATTATAGCAGGATCATTGATAATGAACTGAACAGTGTCTATTACACATTATCACATAATTCATCTAGAGAAACTATGGTCTGAGCAGGCTAAGTATGGTGTCAACTATACCTGCAACAAGATTCTGTGATGTTAATTTAGGAAACGTTATCATAGAGAAGGCTGGTAAGTGCTGGGAATTATAGAAGCCTGGTGAGTGTTGGGAATTATCTGTGCACAGCTGCATACAGAAATAATTGAACCCATTCCTACACCCATACAGAGAGACATCCATTTTTCTTTGAGCACTGCAGTGTGAGGGAGGGCTAGTGAGCCCATACTAATGACACCAGGATTTCAGGCACTTCCAGAGGCAAAGACATTTATGTATTTGGAAGCCAGAAAAACTACAACTGCAATCCTTCACGAGAAAAAGAGCACTTGCCACCTCCTCCTGTTTTTTTTTTTCTGTAATCCTTCAGGGATTTTACTGTAAATTAGTATCACATGTAAAGAAGATCAGATTACCTTTTCATCTACCCTGATAGCATTCTTCAGGTGCCACTCTTCCTCTTCTTCATCCCAGTACTGTTCGAATTGTTCTTGGCAGATTTCACAACTCTGAAAAGATATTGGAATAACAGAGGTAAATGACGTTACTGCAATTTGCTGAACACATGAAATTCAAGAACCTAGTAGAAGTCAAATAAGGTTCTTTTAAATTAAGTATATTAAGCCTAGAACATGATCTTTCCTCCACACTTTAAAAATCACTTTAGTAATTAGCAAACCTTAATTAAAAATTGAGTATGGTCTGCAGACAGAGAAAGGATCACCCTCTGGCCCTGAACACTCTTTGTCACTTGAGAAAGGTAAGCTTTGCCCCTTCAGCTAGTAAGTCTGAAAAGCATTTTGTAACAGTGTAATGCTGTCTTACTGTCATGTAAGACAATCCATTACAGCGATTTAACTGGTTTTATTTATGGCATTATCTTAATTCTTCCCCCTTAACCTGCAATTTCAAGTCAAACAAGGCAGAACTTCTAGATGGAGTACTAACATTTTTAGTACTTTTGTGAAAAATTATCAACCCAGAAAACAAAGTACAAAAGGTGCTTTTCAGAACTAAAAAAAAAGGCCTTTGTAGTTTCATAGCTAGTTTGTTAGAGACCTAGCACATAAAACTAAATTGTAATTCTAACAATATTTGTATTTGATTGTAACGCTAACTCATGCACAAAATACAGCTCTACTGGTTACTTTCAAACGGTGATATTTCTTTCTTATAATGCCTATCTGCTACCAAAAAAGAGATTTCTGTGTTTGAAAGTACCAAAAACCTAGTAAACCCTGTAGTTATTTGAATGACTAACGACCAAAGGACAAATCGCTTACTCTATTTACTCTATGTAAACATTCAGCAAATTAACACACTTTGCCCGTTCCAATTTTGCTAAAACCACAGGATGCCAATGGGTGTAGATTTTTTATTACTACAGGTTGGTTTATACTACTCCTGCCCCTGGGAAGCAACCATTACATACACAAATACACGACCTATGGAGGGGCCGCACAAAGGCCCAAGTACAATACTCCAGTCTACGTTTAGTAACAAGAATACAGTACAAGCCTTTGAAAGACTAGATTCTTGCTATCTGGGCTGATACCTAGATTCTTGTTATCTGGCAAGCTGAAACTTACCTCGACTGCTCCAGCTGGTCCAGCTGGGACACTTTGAAACTCCTTCTCTTTAGCAGCTTCCTGCGTCTTCAACACAACCTCTTCATGAGCTTTTTCAAAGAACTGGCTTTTAGCACGCTCCTCTAGATCTGCTATTTCTTCAAACTCGATCCAGTCCTAAGGAAAGTTTTCATTCTCACTCAGATATCCCAAAGTATCATATTTAATAAATGTTACTTTGTTAAAACTGAAATACTTCCCACATGCAGCATTAGCACAATGTACTCTTTCTCACAATGCTACACTTCAAAAACTCTTTTTCCAAAAAAATCGCTATCCTTCAAATTCCATTCTCAGTGGAATGAAAACAGTGCAGTAAGCAGCTTTGAACTGTTTTCTGTTCATCACACAACTGCCTTTTGTATTCTGACAGGCATTTGTGGACTACTTGAAGTATCTAATATATCACAGCTGAGCTGTGACGATACAAATTTCAGCTGCAACCCTACAGCACATGCAGGAGAGTAAAACACAGAACACAGCCTGTAATTTATTCACACAAATACTGCATTACTTACTGTTAAACTGTAGTACCATCTCCTGTGTGTGATTTTTCTGCTAACATCTTTTTCTGTCCGGTTCTGGCGATAATGCCAATCTAAATGATCTGCATACACATCTGTCTGTGAAGTAGTGAATCTCATTCCACAGGAGTAACACTGGATTCCAGTGTACAGGCGATTTATAACACTATCATAACGCCTACAAAAAGAGATTAAAAAAAGTCTTTACACTTTAAGAAGAGACATTAAGAGATTTCTCAGTAAATTGCTTCATTTGCCTACAGTAGTAGGGGAAAAGGATGAATCTGCTCCAAGTTAAAAGTTCACCATATGACTACATTCCATCCTGATTTTCACAGCACAATCAACTGAAACATTAAAAAAAATGGGCTCTTATCAACAATTCATGAGAAACATGTTAGTCTTTCGTCTCATTCCTACTAGCTTTTCTCATCTAATAATGCACAAATAGCAATGACTTCATTTGGCCCAGCTTTACAAGCTACCATCAAAGTAGTAAAATTAAAATCATAGAATGGTTTGGGTTGGAATGGATCTTAAAAGACCATCTAGTTCCAACTCCCCTGCCATGGACAGGGACACCTTCCACCAGGCTGCTCAGGGTCCCATCCAATCTCGCCTTGAACAGTCCCAAGGGTGGGACATCCACAGCTTCTCTGGGCAACCTATTCCAGTGACTCAACACCCTCTCAATAAAGAATTTCTTCCTTCTATCTACAGAAAATCTCTTCCTCAGCATAAGGCCATTTGCCCTTGTCCTATCACTATGTGGCCTTGTGAAAAGCCTCTTCAGCTTTTCTTTTAGTCCCCTTTAGGTACTGGAAGGCTACAGTAAGGCCTCCCTGGAGCCCTCCCCTCTCCAGGTGGTTGGACTGAACTACTCCAACTCTCAGTCGGACTCCACAGCAGCGGTGCTCCAGCCCTCTCATCATCTTTACGGCCTCCTCTGGACTCACTCCCAACAGGTCCATGTCCTCCTTGTGCTGGGGCTCCAGAGCAGCACTGCAGGTAAGGTCTCACCAGAGCAGAGGGGGAGAAACACCTCCCTTGACCTCCTGTCACACAGCTTTTGATGCAGCTCAGGCCTGGGCTTCACTGCCTATCACAACCTTATGTTTAAGCAGCAACCTGCAACTTTGTGTAAAGCTAAGTTTTCCCATGTTAAATTTCTGTCTTTTTCCTTTCTCAACTTCAACGAGGCTGACATGAAACAAAAGAGGTTTAACCTCCTCTGAATCACAAAGTGACAGATAATATTTTAAAAGCTTTTAACTGTCTTGGATGAACTATCTAGCTACAGCCACGTTGTCATTCCTCCTGTAAGCCCATTCTACTATACGCACTGTCTAAGTTCTTCAACTATGAAGTTAGTGAGGTCTGGAACATTCTGATCTTCATTCTGATCATCATCTTCTTCTTCCGCAGCCGGCTGAGCCGATGCTTCATTCGCTTCTAGAAACCATGAAGATATTATTTTATCAAAATTTTAGTACAACATCAGAAAGAAATTATGTGCTCCTAAAAGTTTGGGATTTTTTCAAACATTATTAATACAATCTGACTATGGTCAAACACAAGTGTGTAACAGCTAAATCAGACATCTTCTGACACCATTAGGAAAAAGTATTCAAGGAAATAAGCCAGAATTTCAATTGAGGAAAACAGTATTTCACTCAATGTCTGGCATTAAAATTCAGTCTTCATAGGTACAGAAACATTTCAGAAGATAAAAAGACCCTGATTATAATCAAGAAGTTGTGAAAGCACAGCACCAAAGATAAAAACTGACTGCTCTAGACAGCTGAAGTGCAAATTAAAAAAGATACTAGAATTTACTCAATCACATGCACTAAATTCATTCCCAAAAACAGAGTTCAGTTTAAAAAAAAAAACATACAGGAGATCACAAAAGTTTGAATACTTGGATTTACACTGGAGCGGTGGATAAACTAGATAATTAGAACATAATAAATCTACATACGTGCTGAAGTGGAATCAGTTTTAGACAATTTGAGGATCCCTGTTTTCAGCAGTTTAGCAAACAATTCATTCACATCAACCTGCCCAAGGTGGTTATCAGGATATGAATGGGAAAGGGCTCCTGGGGAAGAACAGAGACATTCAAGGTGGCAAAAGGTTAGCATCAGAAATCAACTTCACTTTTATCTGTGTATTTCACAACACAATATTCCTGTTGCCTCCCATTTCCTTCATTCTTTGTTACAAATTATTTACCAACTCTCTGCTTTATCTAGTGTTTGGCTAATCTTTTCCCTTGCAACAGGGAATCTTTGTATCAAGATTTTCCCTTCCTTCACAATGTACTCTGAAGTGCTATCTAAGCTGGTTGCCCATACACAGATCTCTACTGGATGGTGGTTCTTGAAATGCAGTATTATCCGGGATTCATACTTGCGTATTTCACCACGCTCAATCTACTTCATCACCTAGTTTAACCTTTTATGACGTCTTTGAAGTTTTTCACTACTAACCACTCTTACACTGGAAATGTCTGCATGCCCAGTACAGCAATCTAGACCTACAAACTGACACCTTTCAGGAAACAGATAAAAACTATTTTTCTGGTCTTTTCAGCACAACTTTATACCCAAACCAGATGGTTAATGAAAACTAACAAAAGCCTCCAGTGTTTGAGAAAAGGTCTTTAAGAGATGAAGGTGCTAGAGACACCACATCTATAGCCACCTACCTCACTGAGGAGGCTTCCCTTAATCCACACAGACCCAGTTAATCAGGACATTAAAAAAAGGTCGCTTTTGTGGTCACCACCAAACGAACAATCCAAAAGAAATAAAAGGAGTTCTATTGTTACACACCTGCAGGGTTCTGGACAAAACTTCCAGGATTTGGCAAATACTGCTGACCTTGGCCATAAGGTCCTGGTTGAGCAGACATGAGAGAAACCTGTGAAAGTAAACATTTAAGTATTCTTTGTATAATAATGTGATTATAAACTTACTTTTCAAATTTCATTATTAACTTCTAGAAGTTTCTCAATAATTTCACATATACTGAACTCCTTCCAGGAAAGAACCATGTCAGTTTGGTATTGAAAAGGACCACAAATAACTCCATGATCTTTCTCCCATTTTCATTTTCCACAAGGAAAATTCGAACACGTTCTCGTTTTGCCTAGTATTAAAAAACCAACCAAACAAAACCCCACCACAACACCTTCAACATCTTTCCTTCTACTGAACAATCACATTTTCCAAACACAGTACTTCCTTTTAAATTGCTCCTGTTCACCAAAAGAGAGCTCCTCAAGAAATTCAAGGAACCCATAAATGTCTACTAATAAATGCCACAATTAATTCTTATCAAGAACTGAACAAGCATTCACTACCGACACACATCTTGGAAGCAAAACTTTTCAGCACATCAGCTACAGTAAACTGTAGGTAGAAAAACAGTCTTTACAACACACTTGCAATAAAAATGTTTGGGGTTTTTTTTCCTAACTGGCTGCTTTCTGGATTTACACACTGTTTAAGATTTTATCCCATTAGAGGTCTGCAAGACACATAACCTGCTTTTGTACAATCAGTTAACTCATCACATTCACTTTTTATCCCTCAAAATGAAAAACATTTTTTAAAATCTCTAATCTACTGCAAGAAATTGTATCAGTTTCACCACTGTGAAGTATCATTTCCTCCTTTTGAAGAGAGCATTTCCAAGAGGCAACAGCAAAGATAATTGAACTGACAAAGTACGGTGGTGCCAAGAGAATTTTAAAAGACAACAATGCAGCTGAGCAAGCAAGTTCAACAATGGCCCTATCTTTCTCAATTCCCTCAAGTTATGGGTATCCCTTTAAAACTGGCTTGCAACCAGTACTAACAGCTGCGAAAAGACAACTATCATTTTGATCCAGTCTAACTTCACACCTTTTAGAAAAATTAATTGTGCATATTTCACTTACATTATCTTTCACGCTTTATATAGAACTCACTTTTATTGAAATTTAATGAAAATACTAAAGGCTTCCAGTTACCTAATTTTGTTCTAATGCTGAAAATAATGTTTTCAAAGACATATCCTAAACTATGAAGTGACTGCAAAGATCCACTATTTAACCTAACACTTAAAAATGGATTCTTGAAACACAGCAATGTGTTTTGTCCTTCTTAAATTATCAAGTAACTTCTTTTGTTTGAAACCGACTCCCAGCCTGCCAACTCTTCAGAAAAATATTCCATTTTTATAGGAAGAAATCCTGCTAATTCTCTAACAAAAACACTTCTGGCAAGCAAAGTATTTGATGCAATCAGCTCTTACCTGATTACTTCCCATTGGCATATTACTGAAATTTCCGTATTGAGGACCCTGGAGACCTTTTTCTTCGAAGTAATGTCCAGCTGCTCTCAGTGGGAAGCTCTGTGCTCCTGGGCCAGCTGGCCCATTGAAATTTGGTCCGGGCGAACCATCAAATATATCAGGTCTCTGGAACTGCATTCCATGAGCTGGTCCATTGTAGCCCTGGCCAGGATGTTCAACAAACGGACCACCTTGTCCATATGGTGACATTTCTAGTCTTGAGGCAGGATGGTTAGCTACATTTTCAAAACGTGCACCCTGAAGGCCAAGGGGCAAGTCAAACCTAGAGGCTGGCTGGTGAGGTCCATCAAATCTTTGAGGTATGGCTGTTTCAAATCTTGCTTGGGCCTGTTGGCCAGGTGCCAATCTTGGACCAGGCTGTCCATGAATTCCATCAAATCTTTGCAGAAGAGACAGCTGTCCAGGCTGACCATCAAATCCAGCTCCATGACAGCTATCAAATCTCGGACCAGCCCGGCCAAGAGGACCATCAAATCTAAGTCCACCAGCTCCCTGGCGTACTGGTCCATCAATCAACCTAGGACCTAGACCCGGCTGACCACACGGTCCTTCCAATCTCAGCCCTCCACCCGATGGTCCATGTGGCCCCTCAAACCTGAGCCCACCACCTGATGGTCCATGTGGCCCCATGGGCTGACCATGTGGCCCCTCAAATCTGAGGCCACCTCCAAGTTGTCCATGGGGCCCCAATGGCTGTAAATGTGGACCCTCAAACCTGAGGCCACCCCCTGGTTGACCATGAGGCCCCAAGGGCTGACCATGGGGTCCCTCAAACCTGAGACCACCCCCTGGTTGACCCCGAGGCCCCATAGGTTGACCATGAGGTCCCTCAAACCTGAGACCACCTGAAGGCTGACCATGAGGACCCTCGAACCTGAGACCAACTCCAGGACCTTCAAATCTAGCACCACCTACAGGCTGCCCTGCAGGCCCTTCAAACCGCAAAGGCCCAAGAGGTCCCTCAAACCGCAGCGGACCTCCTCCACCGACCTGGCCTGAGGGTCCTTCAAATCTCAGGGCCCCTGCCAGCTGCCCTGGTGGCCCATCAAATCTCAGGGCTCCAGCTCCCCCTGCTCCTGCCAGTGGTCCATCAAACTGAGATGCACCTGTCCCCACCAAAGGCCCCTCAAATCTCAAAGCAGCTTGTCCAGCCGGCCCATCAATTCTGGAACTTGAACCAGCAGCAGGACCATCAACAAAAGGACTTCCTTGTCCATCTACCCCAACCCTTGCAGCAGTTGGTCTAGGTGAGCCATCGAACAGAGGTCTGTCTTCCATTAGTGCACTTATCCTCTGCTTTGCTTCAATACCTCCAAATCTTGATCCTGGACTTTCTGGAAATGGTGCTTTCTCTGGATCTTCATACCTAGCTCTTTTGAAACGTTCACTGAATGGTGACCTTGGTTCTTCTCGAACACCTGAAAAAACCAGAACAATCACATAACCACTCGCTAATATATTGTCAATTACTTAACAGATACAAAATAAAGTAAAATTACATACCAGCTTGCCCAAGAAGCTGTCTTTCTTCACGATTATCAAACCTACAGAGTCCATCTCCATCTATTTTCTGGAACTCTGCAGTACTTTTCCCTTGCTGTCTAAGAGCATCTCTAAATTCATCTGATTCTCCCCAGCTGTCAAAAGGATCAGAACCTCTTGCTCCTTTAGTAGCACGCTGGTCTTCAAGTCTTCGTCGATTCTCAAGCGGTGACAGGTTTTCAGCAAAAGGTCTTGTAGTGCCACTTACAGGAGAGTGTCTCCTTGATCTTTCTGCAAATGGTTCTTTTCTGTCAAACTGTACCCCCCGCTTGGCTTTTGCCTGCTCACATTCTATTCCAGAAAGCAATGCATCAGGTATATGATAATCCAAAATATCATCAGGATCCAGCAGATCAAGCCTTGACAATGAATGCTGAACTTGTGTCCTTTTTAGTTTAGCTTTATGTTCATAATATGTTAATTCTGCATCTGATAGAAGAGGTTTCTTTTTCAAACCACATTTTTCCTCTGTAGGGCTATCCCAGACATTACATCTGTGCTTTCCTTCCTGATACTGGAACAGCTGTCGGATCTGATGAGCTACCATGAGAAACTCATCCTGTGTTATTTCACCAGATGTTAAGCTGTCATTAGCCTGTAATATAAAGTTAAGATTTAGACTTCCAAAAAGAGAAGGAAAAAACACTTATCTGGGATACTTCTATCAAGACAGATTTATCAGTATTACCTTCTTCAGTAATTCTCTTTTACTTGCAGATGTCAATTCTTTGGGAATCTGTAAATTGGCATCCACACTTAACCGGTGCTGCTGCTTTGGTGCTCGGGGTGATAGAATTCCTTTACCAGCAGGCCAGTTTTCCCTATGTCTTTGGTGAGGAGATTTAACAAGTGCTTGGTGTTCATCATTCTGCTGTGAGCTGAAAACAAAAATGTATGTAAAATATAGATTATTTTGTTATTCAGAACATAATGGTTCCTACAAGAACTGATCATGGCAAAACATCGCTATCACCTCAGAATCTAAGTATGCATCATCTCTGTATTTCACTAGAAGAAACAAACCTATCAAGTTTAACAATCTGAACACTGCCTCTCAAAGTCAACTATACTGTAGCCAACAGGAGAATTTCCACTGAGTTCACACAGAAGTTGTTTAAATGATAGTAACTTACTTTTTACTTTCTTCCCAACCAGATTTCCACCTCTTGCCTGATTTGGATCCCTGCCAGTTTTCTGCATTCTCCTTTGGATCTGGAGAAGCTTTTGCAGAATGCTGGGTGCTTGTCTCTTGGGGTCTTTCTTCTTGGGCTTTTTTCAATCTCCTTGGATCACGCACCTCTTGTTTAACATTTCTCTTATTAGAATTTCTTTCATCTCTTGTTGCTTGTGTGCCTTCTTCAACATGAGACTGCTTAGGGCCTATCTGACGTATCTTTCCAATTTTAGGAGTTGATGAAGTAGGAGATAAACTCCGAAGTCTTCTTTTAGGTGATCTCCTCTCTCGTCTTTTTGGAGAATGTGTAGATGGTGATCTTGCCTTAGGAGAGCGTGATCGTGACCGTTTTCTACTACTTGATCTTCCTTGTTTTCCACCCTGTTTTTCTGACTCCTCTGTAGTCGCGTCTTGTTTCTGAACAGCACCGTTAATCACTTTATTTCTGCTCCCCACCGGTCTATGTTCACATGTCTTATGCTCCTCTTTTTCCTTCTTCTCTGTACTTCTCCTCTTTTCCTTGACCTCCTCTTCCTTCCCCTCTGACTTATCTTGAAGATGTCTTTTCAGTCTTGGATCCCGCTTACTGATGTCAGAAACCTTAGTGCTTTCACATTCCTGGCTTTTACTGTCTTTAGTATCTGGCAGTTTATTCTTCAAAGGGGATGGTGATTTAGATTTTGCTTTGGACTGTTCAAGTTCTTTCTTCTGTGTTTTTTCACTTGCTTTTGATTTTTCTGACTTTGTTGAGTTCTGTTTTTCAGCCTGTGCTGTTTTGTTTCCCTTGGTCTCAGACTGACTGGTCACACTCGGTGAAAATTCTTTCCTATGAGATTGATCTTTAGTATGTGAAGAATGTTGACCCATCCTATTAAGCCGAGGATCCCTGTTCACTATTTTGATATCATGAAGTGGAGGACTCGGGGATGGTTTGTTTTTCTCAGATTGCACAGCAGTCTGATGAGGTGGCTTGACTGTCATATGAGGTGCGGGAGACATGTGCTGCTTGGAAGGTGCTGGAACCGAAGCTATACTAGATGATCCCTGCTGAACACTGAGAGATACAGCCTGAAATCAGAAAAAATCCAGCATTAACCTGTAGGCCACAACTCCTACCCAGAGGTGCTAATACTCTCTCTCAAAAACAAAATTCCAATAGCTATGTCTCGAAAGTTACGAGTTTCAGCCATTTAACTGAAATTGACCCACTAATTGCTAATTACAAGCACTAAAATAATGCAGTACCATTACAAATCAAATTCAAATACAATGTAAGATCAGTATATAAAGTAAATATTGTGAAATATGTAACTTTGGCACACGTTCCAGTTACAGTGCTAGCTTTTCTATATATTCCACATGCTCTAAGCAGCTCAGCTGCCAAGTATCCTATTTTCACACTTCAGTTCAAAGATGCTTTATTTTGTATTGTCAACTGCCAACACAGCAAGACTTCCAACTACTGCCAACCAAGGAACTGACTTTGTTTACAAATAATCAGGCTCCCTTGTTCCTTAGGGATAAACATTATTTGAAATAGCCCAGCTCGCTGTCAGTTGCAAGAGGTGAAAGAGGAAGATCACAGTCAGGTATCATTCTGAAGAGAAATTAAAACCAAACCACAAAAATTTCACTCATTTTTTACATTTAAGTGTAATACTTAAAGTTTCAAGGTAAAAACTTTTCAGTAACCCCAGATCACCTTGCACTGCTCTAACAGTCCTAAAATAGCTACACTTGCCTAACATGAGGGAAAACCAATGTACTGTACTTACCAGTACAGACAAGTACTCTCCAGAAGAGAGACCCCAACTATGAAAGTTTTATCAACTATCCTACTCACCAACTGTGCTTTAGTCTGTTCCAGCTCCAGCTCTAGTTTTTTTTGCTGAAGTTCTAACAATTGCTTTTGCTTTGCAAGCAATTGCTGCCTTATCAGTTGCTCCTGTGTCAAATTCTTTTGTATTTCAGGAACAGCTGGAGGAGTAGAGGCACCAGAAGTGACAGCAGAGGTAGGTGCATTAGATTCCTCTGGCTAAAAACAAAATAAAGAAAAGTTATATTTAAAATCCTAATGAAATCAACTAAACCCATCTCCTTTCAGTGTTATCATGATCCAGTACCAAGACTCAGTTTGCACAGCAGTTATGAACTGCAATTTTTTCTTTGTCCCACTATGATTTGCCTACTTTGACAGGTGCAGGGAGTTTATTACAAATTCCTCAATGTTCCAAAACCTAGAATACAATTTGTAAATAAAAAACCAAACCCTTCAAATATTCTGAATTTGTAAATTTCTCTTACCTGTTTACAAAGGTCAGATACTTCATTCTTAATATTCTAAATTGTCAAAAAGCAGCATACAAACAATGAAAACTATACGTATTACCATCTGTTCTTTACAGAAGGCAGAAAAACTTACCGATTTATTTAAAAACTTAGGATTCACATGGATGCTAGAAGTATTCACATTTGGGGGCAGAGGTTTAATTGGCCAGGCAGGATCTAATGAGTTGACTCTGACATCAAGTGCATATAGTTTCTTCAAAGGAAAAATATCATCCCATGTGGAGCGTAATTTAAATAAACTTTTCCTAGTATTTTCATCCACCTAAAACAATAAAACAATTCTATGGCTTGTTAAGTTAATATAGAACAATTTCTTAAACTTTTCTGTAGAACTTAAGATTTCATTCATTTCCTAAGATTTCATTCATTTCCTATTTCTATCTTGCCATTTCAACATACTGAACTTGCTACACAAAATTTATAAGCAGTGCAGACAACACATCTCTATCAATGGGATCAATAACAGTAGCACAAATATGGAATTGTTGTTTCAAGGCCATTTGAAAACTTTATTGTGTATTACCATGCTCTGAGAATTTTCTTTCAATACTGGCCCAACTTCTGTGGAAAAAAATACAGTAACAAAAGTATTGAAAGGCAACAGCCTCTGAGACAATACATTACTCAAGTGTTTGTGCTGGAGTATAACAATGACAAACAAATCAAGAAAAAACAAACTCTGAATGGAAAAAAAGGTGTTTTTTTCAGCTGTTTAGTCACTGAAGGATTTTTTCCCAACAAATGCAATAAAATGAGTATTAGCTAAAATGAAGTCAATTATTATTTCAGTTCAGCTGCAGAATCAGATCCATCTATGGTCTAATATATATGCTCTATGTATGAGTATATATATGAGATCAAATAGGATCAGAGACCTGTAGGACCAGAGACTCATTTTCTCTCTTTACAAACAATTGGATTATCCCATGGCAGCTAAATTAGAAATTTACAATGAAGCAAAATTTAGTTCATCTCATAACCTGAGTGGCTCAATATACATGCAGCTGTCCTAATTTCAAAATTCCAATTCAATCATTAAGTATTGCCCATGTAGATGATTTTTGCTGCTGTTTTCAGATGTTACACCTAGACACAGAACATTCTGGAGAGATTGGAGGTTCTTTTTGGGGAAGAGCGGGAGCTTCAATACAAGTAATTCATACTTAGTAACTGGGGGATGATGCCTCTACACAATTTTCCATGACAGGTTTCACTGAAGGTCACTGCAAAAATGTGCAGGAATGACTGAGCAAACAGTTCTGACTTCAAGTGTCTAAAGATACCTTAGTGACCATTTACTGATAAAACCGAATCTGTAACAATGCCTGTGCTGGAATCCTATTCACATCCTTTAACATGACCAACCAAGGCATTAGAAATGACTGCCACTTTACACATCTAATTGGTACACATTAATAGTTCTAGTTAGCCTAGTAGCAAGTTAACATATAGAACTCTGAAGATTAGTTATTATCCAGAACTTCATTCAGCTGCAACCTTAAATGCAACTCAGTAGAAGAGCATTCACAATTTAACACCAAAAAACCAAGAAAATATATCTCTGCCCTATACACAGGAGTTTACATCTTCTACAGTCATGACAACAATCTATTCCTTACTTCATCATGCACTTTAAATCTGAAAACCATCTAGAAAGCTTACTGGGATTTCAGATCCTCGCTGCTATGTAATGATAAATATGCAAAAGCTTCATGCATCTCATTTTTATGAAATGCCACTTTCTTCTAACATACACGAAACCACAGAAGCTAACCCTTCTTTTCTGATCCAAATTAAACTCATTCAAGTCCGGCCTTTCAAAACCTGGACTTTGGTATGCTTTTCTCACCGAGGAGCATGCACAATTACTTCACAGGGCTTCAAGATTAAGAGCCAGAATTAAAAGATATGGCAGTAGCTTTCAATGTTGAACTGAATTAAACACTTATTTATAACACAGTTACACATTTTAAGGCCCTTCCCCCACACAATCACAGCATTTTTTTCAGCTCACAGACCACCAAGAGAGAAACAGGTGTCAGTGCTACTACTCACTCTTGAGATTAAGCACTCATTCTGCACCACCTGCATTATGTAAAACAGACTTATCTAACTACAGGAGAGTGAGGCTTTGAGAAATCCACAAGACACCAATTCTCAGTCTATTCATGGCATAAGGACTATTAACTATCTTAAAAATAAACCAATTATTTGTAATTAAGTGGTCTATACATTACAAAAAGTCCATCCAGCTAAGCCATCAATAATCAAAATACTGTTAGTAAAACCTTGCCTGGACAGGAAAGCTACTGATGTTTACACAACAAATTAAGTAATACCTTGCATCTTTCAGCTAACTTACATGCTTGATAGCAGAAGGAATAATCTTCCACAGCATAGATA
>WAAG01073605.1:1459-94919 GCA_013390105.1 Tichodroma muraria
CGCCCCGTCCCGCCCTGTGACACCCCTGAGGCGCCGCGTATCCTCAGCGGGAGCCTCGGTGGTACCGGCGCATCTATGAATCCTATCTGTGAATACTATCCCCGGGGGTGCGGTGGGATGCCCCGCTCCGCTTTGGGCCGTCCTGACCCCGGGAATTTCCGGTTCAGATGCTGGCCGCACCCCAGTACTGCCGGGTCCCCCCGCGCCCCGACAGCCCCCGGCGGGGACACCTCTTGTCCTGCCTGTAGAGCTGCCACCATCACCCCGCGTTTGGAGGAGAGTAAGGGCTTACCCCCCACGTGGGGGCAGGACCGTGCATCAGTCACTCCTCACAAAGTGCCCCAATCACACCTGGTTTTCTCCCAAAGTGAGAGCAGGACCGCGCTCGGGTTAATTATGGGCTAATTAAGGCCTTCCGTCCCGCCTTGGGGCACACGGCAGTGTTGGCTCTGCAGGGCAGCGCGGGCCTGCTCTTCCTCGCAGAAGGGTGTGAGGGGAGGGGTCTGGGCTGGTCCCTGGGGCGTTAGGGACTGAGGGGCTCAGGGGTGGGTTCAGGAGATGCAGAGACTCAGGGGTGTACCCACGTTTGTTGCTTAAAAGCCCCAGTCACCGGGAGACCCGGGAGTTCACTGTGCCCGAGGAACAGCAGCACCCACCGAAGCTGGTGACACCGTAGAGCAGCAGCCCTTGTCCACCAGGTAAGAGCTGGGGGGCTCAAGGCAGGAGGCTGCAGTGTCTCGGTGAGAGAAAGGGCAGTGGGATGGGTAGCCAGGAAAGGACTGCAGTGCCGGGGCAATGGGAGCTGCTTCTGAAACAGCATCTTCTCTAGACGGCAGAAGGTAAGGGAGAGAGGAGGGGGTTTCCCCATTGACTGCAGAGGTCCTCCAGGCTGGGTGCCTGCCTCGGGGTCACCCTGGTATACATACCTTAGCAGCGGCTATGGGCAGCCTCATGTCTGTGTGTGGTGGGGAGCCCATTGGAAGGAAAACCTCTGAAGCCCTTGTTCCTGCTGTGCAGCCCGAACTCCAAACCACAGGGGCAGTGACACACGGTGATCACTGGGGTCATCAGCTTACTGCGCAAAACCTGGGCTCCATGGGGGGGCTTTGAGAGGGGTGCTTGGAGGGCTTTTCTTATTTCCTGGCCTGGCTGTATTCTGCTGGCTCAGCTTGACCATGTCCTCCACTCAAGGGAATGGGAGCAGACCCAGCACCACAGAGGATTTTGTTCCTGTGGAAGGGTGGTTGGGGCAGCTGGGCTGGGGCACCTCATTGCTCCCTGAGGGGCAGCTGGCAAAGTCCTGCATGCTCATGGAGCAACCTTCTCCACAATCTGCCTTCAGCCATGCAAACTGGAGAACTAGAACTCAAACTGGAGCTTGCATTCCCAAGCTCTTGTAGGATGCTCTTGTTCCTTGTTCATAATGTAAAAAGTGATCACAACCTTGTCCAAAAGGGTGGCTGTAGCTCAAGGCAGTTAGTATGGGCAGCATTGGAGATGTGGAGTTATGCTGTGTCCATCCTCTCCTCCACCAGGCTCTCTCCCTTGCAATTCTCCTGGCTGCAAGTTGGCTTTTCCAGGGCTGTGGCTGCACAGCAGCTGGAGGTCCAGGAGGTGATAACCGGAGTTGGTCTGTGCAGATACAACGGGGTGAAGCAGGATTAGGTTTGGACACGTTGCATAGGTCAGTGCTGAGCTTTGGGTGCTTTGGTGGCTTGAGCCAGGTCTTGCTTCTGCTCAGTGAGATCAAAGGGCTGGTCTCATGGTAGCAATAACCTCATTGCTACCTCTGCCATCATGGGCTTTTGGGGGTGGTGCTTGTGGACTGAGCCCCAGCTGCAGATCTGTAGCATTTTCTCTGTCCTCATGGGCACTGGGGAACCAGGGCAGCAAGCGCTGCTGCTGCCAGCCTGTGCCATATCCTCCAGCCAGCCAGCGCAGGCAGTGATTTCTTCTCCTGCTCAGCTGGCATTTGCTGCTCTCTGGCCCATCTCCAGCTGTAAAACTCCAGCCTAGGTGGTCCAGGCTATGAGCTTGAATTGCCCATTGGCCAACTGTGATGGGGTAGCTTGGGCAGAGCAGATGGGGCCAGACACAAAACATTGCCCTAGCAGACACCCTCTGCCTCGAGCTCCTGCTCACCTTCTCACCTATGACTTGAGCATGGGCTCAGGACACTGACCAGTGCTGGCCCTCTGCTTTTTAATCATCAAGTGACCCAGCTGGCCTCGAGTTGTGGATTTCAGTGAAGGGTCAGGTTTTGCAGAGCTCTGCTTGCAGCAGTGCCAGGTTTATGGAGGTGCAGAGGGTGCTGCATCCTCAGGGCTGGTTGGGCACCGCGGGGCAGCCCTGGATGCAGGAGCTGCTGCTGTCTCTGGCTGTCAGAAAAGTGCCCTCTGCTGTAACTGCCTGAGAAGCTTCATGGCACCAGGAAAACCCGAGAGCACAGCAGGAGCCTCTAGGAGATGGAATTAAAACTTTAATCTTATTTAGACTCTGGGTAATTAATATAAAGTCTGTAAAACATGGGCCTGATCCTGGCGCTGACTGCTGGGCACCGTGCTGTGGCCGGCAGGGCAGCAGCAGCTGCAGGCTGGCTCTCCTCCCCGGCTGGCTCTCCTGGCAGGTGCCAATGTTTTGTTTGCAGACACGGTGGCTTTAATCCTAGAGCTCTGATGGGCTGTGCACTGTGAGAGCCACGCTGCTTCAGTTTGGCCTGTGGACTCCAAAATCTCCCAGAGACCGGAATCTGGCTGATACCTGTCTTGGCACACGATTGCAAGCTCTGCTTTTCTAAAGAGGATAACGAGTCCTGTCCATTTTCTGGCTCTGCAGCAGCAAGGTGGGGCAGGATGGGTTTGGTGCTTGCCTTTCTCAGGAAAACCTGTGTGTCCTGTCCAGCATTCCCATTCCCTGGTGTTAGGGTTTGGGTGCCCTTTCCATGGGCAAGGCCCCTAAGGACCCTACTGCTGTAGTGGAGAGTTCATGTAAAACCATCTTGGTTAAACGTAATTCCAGCTTTTGCCTGCCCCTTATATGGTGAGGACCCTTATTTCCCCAAAGGAGAATAGGATGGGCCCAGGATTTGCTCTCTGGAGAGCTGAGCTACACATTTTCTGGTGTAGATGATGCTGGTCCTGGGGACTGCCTGTGATGTGGGCACTGTGGGGCTGCTCCTGGGCTGGGGATGGTGCAGCTGTACCACATCTGGTCCAGCCCTGCTGATGTCCTGGTGCCAGGGCTGGTTTCACAGCCGTCCATCCTGCAGCAGGACCCAGCAGCAAAACCTGGCGGTCCGTTGCTCTCAGCTGCAGAGTAAACAAGCTGGCAAGAGAAACCATTTTGCTTCAGCTAGTAGGAGAAACCCTTTTTAGGTAGCACTTCCAACTGGCAATGCTCTCCTTCATTAACCCCCTCCTTCCCTTTCCAATGAAATGTGAATTTGCAGCGATTGGAGATCAGGCGCTTGCCAGTGCAGCTTTGCCACCCAGAGCAACGAACACAGACGTGAATTTACTGCTTGATCTCATAATTTCAGTGCAATTAGACTGGCTGCTATAAAGCAATTTCCCCTTGAGCCTCGGAGTCCTGGGCCTGGGCACTGCCCAGCTTTTCTCAGACAAGGAAACGGAGGCCTTTGGGTATTGGCTGAAACACGAGTTTTTTTGGGTGCACCTGGAACTTGACTCCCTGGAGATGTGTCTATGAGCTGGAGCTGTGGGTGCCTGGCATGTCTGAAAAGGAGCCTGCTTTTCAGGCTTACTTATTACAAGTCAGGCACCCAAAGCTAGTGGGAAAACAAGCCAGAACAAGGTTTTCAGGCTGAGCCCTTGGAGCAGGGCTGGCCTCTGCCACTGTCTTCTCTATGCTGAGCAACCTTAATGTTGCCTGGTTCCCCAGGCTGTTCCGCATCTTGGGGGGACTTGTAGGGCAGACCCACAGGTTCTGCTGCAGCGTGTGGGGAATGTTGGCTCCCAAAGCCAGCAGCCCTTGGAGAGGTGTATCCATCTGTATTGATCAAGCGGGCTGTGGGTAGGGCTATCACCTCACCATTGTAGCTGTTAGCTCTTTCTCACAGCTTTGGTGTCACAGTCAAATACTTTGTATAAAATCCTGGGAAAAAAGGGATTGAAACCATACTGAAAAATTTAATTATCTTTTCTCCATGCTTTTAGGTGGGGAGCTATATAATGCCTCCCAAGCAACACCGTGGCACTGGGCATGGATGACATGCTCAGTATTTTGATTTGGTCTGCTCCTACCTAAATTCACCAACTCATTTCCTGTGTTCCTGGGAATGGCTGTGCAGGGTATGGATGCTTCTGTAAGCTTCACTGCCTTTGCTTCATGGCTTCTCACTGCTGTGTAGCCCAGTACCTGTGTCCCACATGGTGCTTACAAACTCTCCTGGTGCCTTCTATGCTCCTGCTGGAGTGTTGGCAGGTCTCTTGAATGAGGATTGTATGATTCTTCTTTTGACTTATCATGGAAGGGTGGAATTGAGGAGGTTATTGCTACCAGGATCCTACTGCTGATCCTCTTCTGAACAGCTTCTGCTTATCCTGCTGCAAGGGGGTAAATGCTGGCTGTGTTGGCCAGCTGGTGATGTGACCCAAAGGAGAAGGGGGTTTCTGTCTCTACTGTGGTATTTTAGCCCATTGATGGCTTGCTGTGCCCACAGGTAGCAGATCTGATCTGCAGTAGCAGATCTGTTCCCTGTTAAAGCTGTGTGGGGGAATGAGCTGCTGATGGTGCAAGCAGAGCTGTGGGTGTTCATGGAGAGGCTGTGGTGTCCCGGTTGGTCTTGGTGTGAGTTGTGTGGCTCATCTCATGGCCAGAGCTGCTTGTGTGATGCTCTCCAAGGGCAGCATTGTAAAGCTCCTGGCACAGGCACTTCCCTAAGTCCCTAACAAACCTGTCCAGCTGTGCTGGTTGCTGTTAGTGCCTTGTTTCTGGCATTTGGAGGCCACTGATGTCCTGCAAAACCATTGCAGGATGCTGAAGTTGCAAGGTAATTGTGTGTGGCAAGCTCAGGAGCTGCCCTTTTGGGAAGAGGGGATGAAGTTGGGTATTTCTCACCAATACTCCTTCTGGTGAGTCTTTCACACCTTGGACTGGGTGCTCCCCTGGGCCCTGCCAGCCAAGGAGCTCACTAAGAGCTGACAGACATGGTGCTCACGCTTCTCCTGGGGTCATGTGGGATCCTGGGAGTTCCTCTGACACTGTGGGAGAGAAAGCAAATCTGTGCCAGGTGACTCCCTTGGCAGCTGGTGGCTCTCTGGAGCTGCTGTGGGGCCTTGCTGCTGCTGCCCCAAAACATCACTTCCAGGAGCTATGAGGTGTCCTGGGCCACCAGTGCTGTTTGCTGGGCTGTGGTATCTGATAGAGACCTTATTTTAATTGCTAGGTCAGATATCCTGCAGTCTTTATTGCTGTGTAGCCAAGAGTTGATCCCTGGACTTGGTCTGACCCCGAGTTACAGCTGTAAATGATGCTAGAGTAGAGTTCTTACCCAAGCTGGGAAGTCTGCCTCCACCACCAGCATGAATGAGGGATCTTACCTGCAAATCCTGTTCCCGTCTGTCTTGGGTAGAGCAGGACAGGACTTGCTGGGGACTGAGAGGGATTTGTAATCGTGCTCCCTGCTGGCGAGGGGAGCAGCAGGCTCGGAGGAGGCTGGGCATCACCTGCTATAGGGTTCTGGGAGGGGTGGAGACCGGGCACTTGTGATCTCGGGCTAATCCTGCGTCTGTTTCCCCTCCCATCTCCCCTGTCCCGTGGTTTCTAGATATTCATCACAGCAGGGCAGGGCCTCTCTTAGCGCACAGGCAGTGTCTGGTGCGGGCGACCCGTGGGTGACTCCTGTGATGGGCATTGCTCATCTCCAGTGACACGACCTGCCCAGGGCTCGGGGTGCCAGGCGACGCTCGGCATTGAGGGCAATCAAACCAAACTCTCTGTTCCTGCCAGATCTGTAGGGAGGGCAGTTGGGGTAAAAACTGTAGTCAAGTTGGAGCTGTGGCTCGCCTGGGGAATGAACGCTGGGGTGCTGAATGGGAGTTTGTCCCCGGGCGCGGCAGGGTCCCAGTGGGGATCCCCTTCCCCGCTGAAAGTGATTCCAGGAGTGCTGCCAGCGGGCGCGGGGCTCCGAAAGGGTTAATGGCTGCTCGTCTGTCATGGAACCTCCAGCCTTTCCCGAGCAGAGCCCCTCCGGCCGGGAGCAGCGTGGCCTTACGGTGCCCCGCGGATGGACGGACGGACGGCGGCAGAACTACAATCCCCGGCAGGGAGCAAACCCCCGGGGTGTGCCGGGACTGGTAGTCCGGGGCCTGGCGTGGGGGTCCCCGCTGCCACTCGTGGCTGGGGCGGGGGGACCCGGAGGGAATGTGCCGGCTCGGGGAGGAGCCAGCGTGTTCACCCACTTTGTTGTTATATACCTTAAAGGAGCAGCGGCTGTGCCCGAGCGAGCTCCCTAGCGGAGCCGCGCAACCCGGGCTGTGGGCTTTTTAAAGATAAAAATCACTCGCGTGGCCTGCCTTATTAACGACATCTCCCGCTCTCAGTAACTCCTTCGGCGCCTGGGCATCGCCAGCCGGCGCGGAGCTGGGCCCGCCCGCCGCGGGGCTGCTGCGCTGCGCTGGACCGCTCTGGTCCTGCATCCCCGCCAGAACATCCTCCTCCCGGCACTCTCTGTCTGGGAGCCCGGAGCTGCCGGGGTGTGAGTGCCGAAGCCCCCAGCGTTCTTCATGCCACGGAAAATCTATTTCCTTGCAGGGGAGACATCCCCGCTCATGGTCGCCGCAGATAAAGAGCTCTGGAGAGACGTGTGGAATAGCGACGACGGGGGCAGCGCGGCAGATTTCTCATGCCACTGTGGCACAGCCGTGACCTGGAGATTTCTTCCTCCCTCCGGCATAATTCAGTCTAGCACCCGGTGCCTCCAGCTAAACACCCTGGCCCGGCCCTGGCATGTGCCCAGCAGACACCCACATCAAAGCCACCGCGGCTTGCCTGGCCCCTCGCCAGCAGCTACCTCTAGACAGCTTGTGCAAACCTGGAGGGAGATGACTGCGGAGCATCCAGCCCTCAGCAGCTCCCGCCTGCTGTGGGGCAGCCGGGGCTGGCTTGGGTGTGTGGTGGGAGCCACAGCTGGCTGGGCGACCCCGTACTGGGATCGTGGTGGGGGTGCCTGTGAAACATCTGTCCCGGTGAAGCTGGGCAGCTGCGGCCTGGCACTGGCTGCTTTCAGCTGCTTTGTCCCTGCTTCCCTGCGCTGGTGGTCATTGCCTCCATGCCCCTCTGAGCCTCGGCAGAGGGGGATGAAATCTCTTTGGCAGTTGAATGTGCTGGAGAGAGGCTGGTGGAGCGTAGCACCGGAGCCTTGCTGACTGGAAAAGCAGGAATAACCACCCAAATGCAACTGGTGTGGGAGGGCTGTGGTGCTGCAGGGCGCTGGCAGCTGAGCTGGCTGATGCTGGGTGATGCTCTGTGGCAGGTGGCCCAGGCCTGCCTTTGCTTCCCCGGGTCACACGCTGCAGTTCACACGTGGGTTGTCACCAGCATGAAAGCAAAGGGAGGGCTTGGGTGACAGAGAGGAGCCCAGCGCTCTCGGCTGAGCTTTTCGCTCCTGGGCTTTTGGGTGCAGCTCAGCCTCCTCGCAGCCTGGATGTTTGCCTGCTGAGGGGCTGTACTTGATCCTTTTTCCTTCATGAGTGTGGGTGTTGGAAGGAGCATTGGGAACACGTGCTCCTGCCTGGAACTGGGCTCTAACTGGTCTGTGCTATGAGTTCAGGATAGTGTCCAAATATAAAATATAAAATACTTCCAGCCTGGTGCATGGTCCGGCATGGCTGGCAGTGGGCAGAGCTGCTGGTCTTGTTTGGTTTTGAAGTTTTCTGGGTGAAATTCATCTCAGTGCAGAGGAATTTTTCCCTGGAGTGCAGAAAGCTCCTGGTGCATGAGTGACATGGTGAGAGCACAAGGGCTGAAGCCCATTGGAGCTTGTATCTGGAGTGCCCTGCTGTGCCTGCCCTGGCTGCCCTGCATGCACGGACTCACTCAGGTTGGGTGCTGGAGCACAACCCGTGCAGCTGTGACCTCTTAGACACACTGAGGGCAGCAGAAAAGCCCTTCTGGGCTGCAGCAGAGTCTGTATCACATCCTTTTCTGTGCAAAAGGAAAGAGTGGAGTGGGAGAGGCTGCCTGTGGTGAGCTGCTGGCTGCTGCATCCCACGAGGAACCTGGGCTGCAGGGAGCCCATGATGCTACTGTGCTGTGGATGCAGCCTGCCTGCTGCCTCAGGGGTGCTGAGACAAGGAACCATAAGGGGTCCTGCCCTTGCTACTGTCAGTTCACAGCAGTCTATGGAAGCACCAGTGCAACCTTTACAGTGAACTGTGAACAGTGAGGATCCTATGGATGCAGGGAAGATGGTAGGGGCTCAGTCGAGCACCTTGTGCGGTGCCCGGCTGCTCTCCAGAGTCTGTTCAGGGGCTAGGTGAGGGGGTGGGTACTGTATACTGGGCTGAAGAATACTTGGTCCAGTCACTCATTCCCTGTGCTCCTTGGTGCTGCAATGCTGGCAAGTTGCTGTCTTGCAGACAGCTCCTGTACATGTGTGTGCTGTGTCTGGCCCAGCAGGGGCCTGCCTACAGGGCTGTGTGAACCCTGGCACAGCATTTGGGGTAAAATTATGGGCTCCACAGAGACCTGCTGAAGCTCTCTGGTGGAGAAGGGCACAGGAAAGCTCTTCTACTGGCCTGTCTTAGCTCTGTTGCTTATCCCTTTTTGCTTTTCATCCCTTGCCTGCCATTTGGGAACCTTGTACCAGCAGCCTTACAGCTGCCTAACGCATTGTGATGGCTGTGTTGCAGCAGGTGCCTCTAAGGAGCCCTGCACTGAGGCTGCTGAGGTGTGCACCCCTCCACACCCGCTGAGAGATTGCTTCTGACACAGTTCTGCTCAGACTAAGGCTGAGCCCGGACCCTTCCTGTCTGATGTTGGAGCAGAAGCCCCAAAGGTTGAAATGCAGCTGCTGGGGGAGGCAGCAGGAATTGTGGGTTGGAGGTCTTGGAGGTGAAGCTGTTTACAAACAGCTCCTGGGTGCAGTGGCACTTTTCACACTGTGTGACTTTCCCATATGCACAGGCATCCCCAAGGCTGAAGGGAACTTTGACTCTGGCAAGGGTAGAAATGAAACGTGGATAATATCGCTAGGCTAGCGTTGCTAGAGGAATTAAGAACCAAGCAACTGCATCCATAGGAACCTCAGTTCTTCCCTT
Source organism: Tichodroma muraria (assembly GCA_013390105.1). Lineage (NCBI taxonomy): Eukaryota > Metazoa > Chordata > Aves > Passeriformes > Sittidae > Tichodroma > Tichodroma muraria. Next base: position 10,741 of record WAAG01073605.1, read on the forward strand.
ATCCCCTTGCACATCGAAGTTAATTGCATTTCCAACTGACACATCAGGCTGTCCTGCCACGGTCGTCTGCGGCAAAGTCAGCGCATCGTGGTTGCTCTGGGATATAAACCTCACCTCTGGTGTCTCGCTCTCTTGGGGGATAATGTCTTTCCCAGGGCTGTTTGTGGTATGGTCAGGTCTTAGAAGCCCAGGGCTCAAGCTGAGTTGTCTTGTCAGGTCTTTACGGGTATCTCTTGAAGGTGAGACTTGTCAGGCTTAAGCAATGGATGAAATTTTTTTAATGGGTGTTCAGCAGCCACTGTGGAGGTGCTTAAGGGCATAAATTTTTTAAGAGCATAATGGATGTTAAGCTCTCAAAAATAAATCCTAAGACTCTCTAGCCTGTGTTTCCCAAGATATTGGTGGCTAGCTTAAAATGAGAGAGCAAGCGAAATGAAATAAAAGGCTTTTAGATGGTGCAGATCACCAGTGTGGAGCTTCAGCTTTCTTTGTGTGTCTGAGTTAGCACTTTGGGATGCTGAGGGTCAGGACAGGGAGGTCTTAATTCCTGGTCAGTGCTCTGGGCAGCTTTTAAGCAGAGTTAAAGGGTTTTCCCCACAGCAGGAAGATTGGTAGGGCAGAGTGGGCAATGCTGGGTGAGAAACCCTCTGGCCCAGAAGACTTAGTGATGGCAGCCAGAGAGTCTGGTCCAAAACTGCATGAAAGTTCTCTTGATGAAGCAGAGCCAACAAAGTTTGGGTGTGGGACATGGGCTGGTGCCTTCCTCCTTCGAGCAAGAGGCAGGAAGATCTGGACAGAACTGTCCAGCTCTGGGCAAACAGTTCCAGGGAGATGACAATGAAGCTGTGAGGTGCCAGGGCTTTCTCTTCCACCCTGCCCAGATGAGTTTTTCCCATGGAAGTGACAGCCTGGTGCAGGGGTTTCACTTGGTCCTTGTTGCACCAAGAGCTGGGACAGCAGGAAGGAGGTGCTCCCTGCTGGCTGGTGCAGTGCCCCAGAGCTGGGAAATGGAGAGGAACTGGCTTCATCCTTCCCCAGCCACTGTTGCCCCCAGGCTGGGAGTCAGAGCCACTTGTTCTCTCTCTCCAGCCACAGAGATGGGAAGGAGGTGGAAGAATGCTGTGCTGGAATGGGCAGCACTGCCGAGGGTGCCAGGAAGTGACAGCCCAAAACTTGTTTGACATTGTTTTCTTCTCCCACCACTGGAGAAGGGAGGACTGCAGCACCAGGAGCATGGAGCTCATGCTTGTCTCCTCCTGCCCAGAGGGGCTGACTCAGAAAAAGTGGGAGCAGCCCTGATCCCGTGTGCAACTCTGGGAAGTGGCGTGAATGCAAACACGGGCGTCCTGCAGCGCTGCATCTTTGTGCTGCTCATGCCAGCTTCCCTCCCAAATCTGGTTGGAAACATTCCTGCATTCCCCATGAGGTCAGCTCTGCTGTGGCTCTGCTTGCTGAGGTCAGCTTGTACCTGCTGAGGGCTTGGCCCCATTTTATAGAGCTTTTCCATGAGGTGTGCCCTGGGAATGCCCTCCCCTGGGCTGTGGTAACTGGTGTTTGGAGATGAGCAGTGCTGGTGTCTTAAGGAGGCTGAGGAAGTTGAGGTGCTAGGTGATTTGCACCTGGAGTTTCTGTTCCTTTCTGCTCCTTGCTGGGGTTTGGAAGTAGGTGTTGACCCACTCTGAGGTGACAGGTTCAGAAACATCAGGTTGTGAGTGCTTTGGTGGCAGGAAGAAGTAAGAAAAGTAGATTTGGAAATGACCAGGGAAAAAATATTCCTTGAAGTATGGGTTGATGCAGAAATGTTACCTGCTGCTTTTCTACTTTCCCTGTTCCTCAGTTCTGGTAGTGATTGTTGTGTAATAATGGGAATAGGAAAAACATGTATTTCTGATGTGGACTGGGTCTGCTCAAAGGGCTGTTATTTATGAAGTTTGACTGCCTTCCTTCATCTCAAAGGCACCTCCAGATTCTCTGTCCCATCACAGCTCAGCCAAGGGACAAAAGGCTCGATCTTCCCCTCTTCCCTGACAGCTGTGAGGATCAGGGCTCTGGCTGCTCCTCAAAAACACAAGGTGTGTCTGCACCAAGAGCCTCTGGCAGGAGACTGGCATGGGATGTTCCTCCTTGCTCTGTTTTGCACATTCAGATTTTCTTTCCTGCTTCTCCAGCCCTCTCCAAGCACCGCTCACCCCTGCTCAGGCTGGGAGGGCGTTTCTGGGAGATTGCTGCTGGAGTGATTGGAGGTGGGAGAACACCCTCCAAACCCAGCACGAGTTTGCAAATTCTCTGGGCTCCCAGCTGCTCTGGCTGCTGCTGCTGCCTCTTGGGGGAGGACAGGAAGGACTGAGCAGGGGGTTTCTTCTCCTTGGCACAGCTGCACTGGGGCTCTCTGTGGCTCCCAGGAACCAGGCATGGCAGCTCTTCCCCAGATGGAGGACAGGACCCTGGGGGTATTGACCGTCTGCTGCTTTGCCACCCCAAAAAAGCCTGAAGGCTGTTTAGTGCTGCTGTTCTGCTGCTATGCATTGAATTGCACCAAACCCCATGCTCCCCTGTGTTATCCCTGAAGATGGATGCAGATGACTCCCCTCCTGACATGTGCGTGATCTGTGTGCGCTTGGCTCTCCTCTCTTCCTGGGCAGCTGGCAGGTTATTTTTGGTTGTGGAGCGGCCCAGATCTGGTTTCTGCTGGGATGAGTCCCTGCCCAGCGCACCTCTTGCATCCCCCGGGCTTGTGGGAGGTGAGGAGCAGTCTTCCCTTGCCCACATGTCACTTGGAGCTGGCAGGGATGCTCCAGTAGTCCCCTGCTGAAGGGCTCGTCTGGCATCTCTGTGGAATGGCTCAGAGAAGGGGACATTGGCCAGGTCTGTGGGGACTCACCTGGATGTGGCAGCCCAGGAAACCTGATCAGTGGGCCTCTTTGGGAGGAAAGGGATGGGCAGGAGCAGCTGGTGCTCTCTCAGGGCTTGGAAATCCAAGCCAACACCTCGTCACGTGAATCCCTCTTGGCTCACAGACTGGAGGAACAGCATCCCCCTTCCCTCGGCTCCTGGCCTCCTGCCAGTGTCCTGCAGTGAAAGCCCCTTTAGAAGGGCATTGTGGGGGCTGAAGGGTTTTCTGGGGACAGCCCTGGGGAGGTTCTGGGGACCTCCTGCTCTGTTTCTCCTTGTGAAGGCCTCAGTTGCCAGGCTGTTCCTTCTCTTAAGCTCCCCTGCAACTTCAGCACTTTCTTAAAATTAAGGTTTGTTCCAGCAATCCTGGAGCAGGGCTTTATTCCACTGCAACAGGGTACTGCTCAAAGCATCCTCTCCACATCTGCATGGTGGGATTTTCGGAGGTCCCTGCTTACCTGGAGGGGGACAAAGGGTAAATGCAATCAAAGAAACGTTTTTCACATCTTAGACACAGGTTGAATATTTGCTGGCCACCGTGGGCTGTGTGGGAAAATGAGGCTGCTTGTTTCTCTGTGCCCAGCTGTCTCTGTAGGCTGGTGGACATCTTGGTGGAACTGAGCCTTCAGGAGGTATTTTGAGAGCAGGTATCCACAGTGGATGTGTGTCCCCAGCTGCATTGCTGGCACTGTGTACAGAAATCATTATTCAAGGCTTTTAGTAGGCTGGTGTCCTGTTTATTCCCGCATTTGGTTCTATGCTCCATATGGGTGCTCCAGACCCTGTGTGCCCAGCAGTGGAGGTGGGGTAAGAGCCCCTCCCCAGGCAGTGCTGGCTGCCATGGCTAAGGACATGCATCCATACAGTGCTGAGGAGAGTGGGACTAAAATCATGGAGCATACACTTGTAAGGTGGTGGCTGGCAGAGGTGGGCTGCCAGGGATTCTGCAGGTCAACCTGAGTGCCAGAGCTGCCCTGAGGTATCCTGGGCACCAGGAGAGGCTACAGCACTCCCTGTACAGTGCTTCCCATCCTCAATGGCACAGCTTTTTCTCACTGAAAACTATGTCCTTTTGTCTGGGGAGGGAGCATCAACACATCCTCCCACACTCCTCATGCCCTTCCAACAACTGCTCTGACGTTTCTCTCTGCTCCTGGCAGGGAATGAAGCTGTTTCCAGTCCCTGACAGGGGCTTGTGGTGTAAGCACACAGGTCTGTGCTCTTATGCTCTGACTATCCTCCTTTTCTGCTCTGTGTTGGGTTTCTGACTTGCCTCTCAGGACCTGAGAGCCTGGCTCCTAACTCTGCAAGTCTGGCTCCTGCCAGCTCTTCTGTGGGAGAGCTCATCCCCCCATGAGCTCAGGGTCTCATGCTACCAAAACCAAAACCAAATCAACTGTGAATAGGCTTTAACTTACTATTCAGGAATACAATAGAAAATCAAAGAAATGCTACATCTCCTTTGACTGTCTGTGTGCCTAGTTTCCTTTGTTGCAGGTGACTGAAGGAAAGAAAATAGGTTTGTTATGAAAGCACCAGGTCCAAAGTACCCTGCTCTGACAATATGGAAACCAGGAGATGTAGAGGTGCTGGCTTGTGTGGACCAGGGCTGCTGTGGGTGGGAGAAACACAAGGCTGAGGCTGGTGGCTCCATTGCCCTAAGTTGGCTCTGCAGGGTGCAAAGAGCACCTGAGCTCTGCACAGCACAGCAGGTTTGGTGTGGGGGGCTTCGTCCAGCCTTCTTCCCTGCCCAAGCCTTTGCAGAGGACTAGCTGCCTCCTTGTGCCTCCTGCTTTTTGGCTGTACAACATGGAGCGCATCTTCTGCCCCTGTGCTGCTGGTCTGTGATCCATTTCTTCCTTGGTCTGGCTACTCTGTTGGTGGGCACAGCCTTTGGCAAAAATCAACTAGACCAAGAGTGATGTTCAGATGCACAAAGCAAAATATTTGCTGTGAGGAATCCTAGGGCTGTTCTGTGCCACCAAGATGTCTCGTGGGATGGGTGGTAGGGCCACAAAGCTACTGTCAGGGGTATGGTGCTGAGCAGGGAGAAGGTAAGGGGTCTTTCCTACAGAGATGAATTCCAAGAATGCTGCTTTCAGGGTGGGCTGGTTGGCAGGGGGCTGAGTCCCAGGCCTGCGACACCCCTGAGCAGTGCTCAGTGTCCAAACCCTCCTCTCATCTCTGGCTTAGCTGGTGCACAAGCCATGGACAGCCAAACAGACGTCCCCTGCTGTACCGGGCTCGGGAGGGGAGGCAGCAGCGTGGCCGCATCCTCTGCGAGCGCCGGCGTCCTCGGGCCCCACGAGAGCTCCTGCCAGCCCCGGGTGTGGGTGCGGGCAGCAGCCTGTGGTTAGGCAGCGCCTTGGACCTGAATGCGATGTGAACTCAGGCTTCCCTTTTGAAGTTTGACACCCGGGATTTTCCCCACCCACCAGGAGGACTGAAGACAAAAAAGAGCAGAAAAGCAAAAGGGGGTGGAGGGGGGAAACCCTCTTTAAATTGCTGGTGAGGGCACGTCAAGGAGGCTGAAGCTGAAGGGGCTGTGGGGGAGGGCTTAGTGCGTGTCTATGTCCGGCCAGCTCTGACTCACCAACATGTGCAGGTACAGCCCTGCTGCAGCCGGGTTTCGGGCTGAGCCTCGCTTGCCCGGCGATGCCGAGAGGGGTTTGCAGAGGCGGGAGGGAAGCAGAAGAAAGGGAAGAGCTGTTGCATCTCGGCAGTGTGTGATGGCCCTGAATTGTGTCCCCCTCTTGGCCCTTGCAGTCATCCCCTCTTCCCAGCCGCATCCCAGCCTAGGAGGAATCAAGAAGGGCCCATCCAACCTTGGGGGAATCAAGAGAGCTGGGATCTGGCCCCACTGATGTAAGGGTTGCAGGATTAGGCTGCCTTAACAAAGGCCTTGCTCTGCCTGTCAGACAGATACCCCAGGGGCAGACTGGAAGGGTGTGGAGTGGAGGCTCTTCTTTGCAGAGGTAGGATGGGAATGTTTTCTGGTCCTGCCTGTCTGGTTTAACACTCCCAGCTGGGGCTTGGATGATCCAAAAGGGAGCTTGATCTGAGATGCAAGGCTACGACTTATTATTATTTAAAACTTCCAAAGCCTGAAGCTGCAAAGCTGTGACTTGGGCAGAGATTCACCTGATAGACTCAATCTGCCAGGAATGGAGTTGTGGACAAAGGTTGGATATGATGCCTGTTTGTGGAAGGTTGTGCTGCTGCAGCTCCAAGTGACACCTGCAAAAGCAACATCATGATCCTATCCCGTCCCTCATCTCCACCCAGCTCTATGCCTCAGCTTTTGGTTTGAAGTCAAAGCTTTAGGAGGTTGAATGTGGCTGCCTTTGGCATCCCCAAACCCAGGCTTGACTCACATGGTGTGTGCTCATCTGTCTGGAGAGAAATGGATGTTTTGTGAGTCTGAGTGTGACCAGATGGGTGACACTTAGTCCAGCTTGTACTTCAGCACCATGTAAAGAGACAAGTGAAATTCCAGTCCCCAACACTATCCTCTACCTCATCCTGTGGGGTGGGAGGGGAAGGTGCTCTTGCCAGAGCTGCTTTCATCAGGAATGACCCCATGCCAGCAGCAAGTGGAAGAGGGGGTTTATGACCAGATGGTGTGACATTTCCCAGAGGGAGCTCACAGCAGCTCAGAAGAGCCACCCTTTCTGTGACTGCCCCAAAAGGTTAAGCTTCATGGGATATACTTCCAGCTCCTAGAGCTGCAAGGAGCTGCTAATGTATTCTGTGCTTCAGGAGGACAAATAGCTGGGGCATTTCCCATGACAGTGGTGTCAGGACCATGCCAAGCTTTGTATGAGGTGAGCCCACCCATCCATGCCAGGAGGGAGAAGGAGTTTGTAGTCTTGAGGCAGCTGGGGCTTGGCTGTACTGTCACCCCAAAAGCTTGAGTCCTATCTTCTTCCCTTCTTCCTGGCCCACGCCCTCTTGTTGCAGACTGTGGGGTTTAGCCTTATGATTTTAGCCCAACAAATGTCATGGTCCACTTCTTCTCAGGGAACTTGCAACCTGCTGCACAACAGAACAGCCACCTGGCTCTGCCTGAAAGTGTCCTGCCCTTGGTGCCACAGCCATGCCAGAGCAGCACTGAAATCACTATTTCAGCTGGAGCTACTTGCTCCTACCCTTATGGGAGGGATGCCATGTACCAGTTGCTGGCTGCAAGAGCCATGTGAGCAGAGCCAGAGGAGAGAGCTGGGATGCCTAAGGGGAACAGCAACTCCCCTCTCTCAGTTCTGTGTCTGTGAACCTCACAATGAGGGAGGGAGGTGGCCGTTCCACCAAAAGGTTAAAATAAATGTGCCAGGATCCTGCTGCCTTCTGTAGCTGGGGAAGAGGAGGGAGGGAGGGAGGAAGCTGTTTTTGCAGTTGTTCATAAAAATCAAATGTGAAAGGACTGGGAATGCTGTGGCACAGCAGAGGGCATCTTGGAGGGGAACCTGTGCGCCACCTGCATGAGGTCCATCAGCCTCCTCCTGGTTCAGATACTGAGCTCAGCACTTCAGAGACACGGGGAGTGGTGTCCCTTGAAACCCTCTCCCTCTCCCCACACAGTGTGGCTGAGGGTTTGCATCAAAACTGAAAAATGCCTCATCCTAGAACTGTGCCTTCTGCCAACTTCTCTTATCAGACCCTGTGCGTTCGCCTAAAGCCAGTCGCTGTAGGGCTGGGGAACAGCCTGCTCTTACACTGCTCTCTTGCCTGCAGCCTGTTTGCATTCATGATTGCATCCATGCATTAAAGTGCTTTGAGCTCCTCGTTACCAAAGTGCAGAGTCTGAGTTTTAACGAGCCACCCGTGGGAGCTGGGACTGGGAGAGACGAGCTGCCGTCCTGCTGAACCGCGGCAGAGCCTGACAACAGGCACCGCTGCCTGGAAACGGTGGGCAAAGGCTTTATTGACCACTGGAGGTCACTTTTTCAATAATGCAGTACAATCCAACTTTATTTTGTCAGTACCTTTCATGCAGGCTGCTTCCAAGCTGCTCAGCAGATCCAGTGCAAAGGCAGGGAGAGGAAAGACTTCTGGAGCTGGGGAGGTGGAGGCTGCTCAGCAGCGCGGGGTGCAGAAAAGGCTCTCGTGCCTCAGCAAAGAGCCAGAGGTGGAGGAGGAGAACAGAAAATGAAGCAGCCTGAATGCTGCATCCCTGAGCTGTAGATGTACCTTCAGGCTCTTCATAAGTGAAGGCGTGTGTTTGGTGCTGGGGAGCTGGAAGAGGGGTGGGCATTGCAGAAGGGTGCGGGGCGGTGGCAGGTGGGGCTGGGTGCTGTGCAGGGAAGATCATCCAGCATTTCTCAGCCCGAGACAGGCAGTTGTTGGGAAATTAAGGCCCTACAGCAGCGTGGTCAGGAATCCAGCTTGCTGCAGCTGTTTGCTCTCCTAGAGTGAAGGAGCTTCAGAAACCCTGTGATTTCAGCTTACAAAAGAGGCTGGACGTGGGCAGGCTCAGGCCAATTCTGAGCCAGAAACTGTGCCTGAATCATGTTCCTGTGTGGTGCTGAGCTGTTCCTGGGAGGTGACTGTGATATTCTGCCTGCACCTCCTGCCTGCTCCAGGCATCGAGGCAACATTTCTGTCCAGGCTGAAACCCCACAAGGGCTTGATCAGGCACCTGTTCCCAGTCCTGAATGCTGTCCTTGGATAGGAAGAGCTGTGGGGGACTGTGAGAGGCTGCCTTTGGTCACCCCAAAAGCCCATGCAGGAGTGACAAAGGACATCCTGGGACTCTCTGATGCTGGCAGCTGCTGCTTTTTTAAGCAGGGATGGGGAGGGTCTCTGTACTGGGAGGAGCAGAGTCCATGAACACAGAAAGAGATAGAGACTGGGGGTGGAAAACCCAGCCAAAAGCCTTTGCTAAGGAGTCATGTTTCTTTCAGCCATGTAGAAAGTTGGTTGGGAAGCTGGTTATGCCAGATCTGCCATGTGGGAACCACTTTTCCCTGCTGTTCTTTGGTGTTCAGGCTCACCAGGGCTAGCAGTGGCCAGAGGTGGCCTGAAGGGTCTTTGTGTTCAGGCTGCAGACCCCCTAGGACAGACAACAGGGTTGCCTGTTATGATGATGTTTGCTTAATTTGCCACCCCCAACTCTTTATTCTGGACTATCTGGTTTAGAAGGTGATGTTTCCATCATCACCAAAATGAGCAGATCTGGGAATTTTGGCTAACTTGATGTTATCATTTCTCTTTGAGAGGTGGGAAAGGAGTAACTGTTTTCCACATCTGTTTCTTCTACAGCTCGGGTAGGAAAGGGCTGGGTTTGCATGGAAATGTCGGCGTTGGCTGGGAGACCCTGGGTCTGGGCCGGGAGTCAGTGCTGCTGCTCTCCCCAAATTGCTGCAGGACCTGGACACGTGTGAGGACTGTGAGCCTTTAACCACCACAGCAGATGGGACTCAAGACATGTCAGAGCAAATATTTAAAGATCCATTTTTATAGAGCCATTTTTTGGCCTATAAACCACCCTCCCCACAGCTCCCAGTGCTCATGGCTGTGAACTCCACTGCTTGCTGCTCCTGCTGCTTAGCCCTGCTGCCAACTGGCAGGGCCCAGGAATGTGTTGTCTTGGTCTAGCACTGGATTTTTCTCCTTTCCCCCAAACCCAGGACTTTATTTTGTTTGTTTGTTTGTTTGTTTGTTTGTTTTATGGAAGGGATTTTCCTGCTCTTGGCAGAGTGGTACAGGAAGTGATGCTCTAATGAGGGAGGGTTTATCCTGCTTGCTGCCCAGCTCTATCCCTCTCTCCTTGTTCATGCAACAATTTTTACTGTCTTGACTGCTGCTGCAGCAGCACATGGTGAATCTCTTGTGCTGGAGGCAGGAGCACTCCTTCCTGAGCTATTTCCCAGTCCCTTTTCTAGAACATTTTAGAAAATAGGGACAGGGTAATGCTGTTGGAGGGGAGCTCTGAGTCTCCCTTTTCTATTCTGTTGCCACCTTTTAGGGTTTCTGGGATCAGACAGACTCCAAGGCTCAGTGACATGTAGCCAGATACAGGTGGATGTCTTCCTGCTGCCTCAAATTTGTTTTGCAAAAGGCTGAACTGAGGAATGTGTCTCCAGAGGGTGGCAAGGCTGGGACCTTGTGTCCCCTTTTGCTCCAGAATACATCAGGGGCAGGTGCCAGGTTCCCAGAAATGATCCCTGACGTGTTTACACAGTGTGGAGCACTTTCTACTTTGCTCTTCCCTTTGCTGCTTTGTCTTTTAGCCTGGGCCCTGTGGAGCCCAGAAATGACGTGGCTCCTAACACGGGCAGCTCTGCTTCTGAATGAGCGAAAGAAAAATAAATAGCATCTCGAATTGCAGCTTGTGTGCAACAGGCCAGGTTCCTGCTCTCTTTCCAGCCCTGCAGCTTGGGATAGTTACTTCTGACTTGCTGCTGCTGTGAAAGTAAGATGGTAACTGAGCCCAGGGACATTTTGGGATAGAACTAATTTAATCTCCCAGTGCTTCCATTTCCACCTTGTTTTAAAAGCTGCTCAAACTCTCCTAGGAGAGCTGCTAACATAACTCGCTGGTGTCTCTGCAGTGCTTGGAGATCCTCAGATGTGAGTGGCTAATGGTTGGACTTGATGATCTTACAGGTCTTTTCCAACCTAAACGATTCTATGATTCTATGGTTACAGAAGCTTTTAATAGCACTTAACTCCTCTGGAACGAAGTCCAAAGCAAGGGGAAATTCACAGCTGATAAGAAAAGCCATGTTGGTGCACTGGGTTAAACCCGGCATTGTGCCCTCTAATTATGCAGCAGTGGCCTGGGCTTCTGGAGTAACAGGGGAAGACAGGATGGTTGTGCTCGGCTGGAGGGAGCCAGGGCTTGATTTAGTGACTGTTGAGATCAAGGGGCCTTTGATTTCAATGGGTATTGAATCAGGCACTGCAATATCAAATAGGCTAATCAGATAATAACTTCAGATCGTCTGACATAGACTCCTGTCCCTGAGTTGGGGCAGGCAGAGTAAATTGGGCAGCCAGCTGGACAAGGCTGTGAGCTGCGGGCTGACAGCCCGTCCCTAATGAATGGGATGTCCAGTAAGGGACTGGTGGCAAAGGGACTGGTACCTGGGATGTGACATGGGTCAGGCATCGTCCCTCCAGGCCACAGACCCAGCACGAGGCTGTGCCTCTCTCCCACCTTACTCCTGTGGGAGTTAATGCAGGCCTGGCATGCAGGATGATGGCTACAGAAGCTAAAGAGGGAGAGAAGTTTAGGGTGATCTCGCATTGTTAAGCCCACATTTCCAGGCTTCTGCATGCTCCCTGCAAGAAAGGATTTCTTTTTTGCAGTCCTTGGTGTATCAAGCAGGCACCTGGAATCGTTTCTGCCATAAGTGGGGAGATTGGGCACAGGAAGAGGCGGGATGTAATGGGATGCTGATGCTTGTGGTGGGTTGGCCCTGTCTGGCTGCCAGGTGTCCACCAAAGCCACTCTGTCACTCCCATCCTCAGCTGGACAGGGTGGAGAGAATACAACTTAAGGCTTATGGGGTGAGATAACGACAGAGGAAAATCACCCACCATTACTGTCCTGGGTAAAACAGACCCATCTTGGAAATTAGCTTAATTTATCACCAATCAAATCAGAGAAGGATAATGAGAAATAAAAACTAAATCTTAAAAAACTTTCCCCCCACTCCTCCCTTTTCCCTGGACTTGACTTCACTCCCAAATTATTTACCTCTTCCCCCCCAGCAGGGAAAAGAGGACTCTGCAGTCAGTGCATCACAAACTGTCTCTGCCTGTTTCCTCCTCAGAGGGAGGACTCCTTACACTCTTCCTCTGCTCAGGTGTGGTGTCCTCCCACAGGAGACAGCTCTCCATGAACTTCTCCAATGCAAGTCCTCCCTCTGGGGCTGCAGTTCTTAATGAACTGTTGCATTGTGGGTCCCTTCCATGGGGTCACAAGTCCTACCATCAAATCTGTTCCCACATAGGCTCCTCTCTCCATGGAGCCGCAGGTCCTGCCAGGAGCCTGCTCCAGCATGGACTTCCCATGGGGTCACAGCCTCCTTCAGGCATCCCCCTGCTCTGCTTTGTGGGCCTGTCTAGGAGCTGTCTGGCACTGGCTTTGTTGGAGATAGGTGAAGCAGCTTCTCAGAGAAGCCAGTGCTCCTCAGGGATGTTAAATCTCCAGGATGCCGGTTTGTGGGGTGGTTGTCCTGAGACTTGAGCTTTTTAATACTGAATCTGCCTATGCTGGCAGGAAACTTGTTCTGTAGCATGGGCTATGACCCCTATCCCAGGATGCCCAGGGAATTGTGCCCTGCTCTTGCAGGAACATGAGATGTTTGCAATGTCCCGAATCTCTCCTGTGCTGCACCTGTGGTTCCTTTACTGGGGTTCTTGGTTGTTTTTCTTTTGGTAGGTCCTGGGGAGGTGTGTGGTGGGGAACAGGATGGGGGTGAGGTACTCTGGGTGTGGGGTATGTGTCTAAGTGATTGCAGCATCATCTCTGCTACCAGTGCACAACTGCTCTGCTGGGAGAGGGGTGGCTACTGTGATGTGGCCAGCTCAGAAACAGCCCCTCCAGCTGTCACCTGAAGCCTGGGGACTCACCTCGCTTCTGGCCTTGTAGTTGGAGCCTGCAAAGCCCAATCCTTCTGTCTTTGTCTAGCAGTTGGGTTTTAAATCACAAGGTCTGATTCTGAAGCCTGTTCTGTTTCCCTGTGGTTGGGGAAGAAACCTGTAGTGTCCCACTCTGTGTGTGTTGTGTGATGTGTAAGCTGAGTTTGAGCCCCAGCCCATCCCACGATTGCTCTCTGTGGCTGCAGGAATGTTATCTCTGAGGTCTGCACCTGCCCTGATAGACTTGGCTGGAAGTGGGTCAGTAGGTTTGAAAGTTCTGGGAAGATATGTTGTGATCGTATCAGCATCACACCATAAAAGAAACAGGCTTGAAGTCAAATTCATGGCAACAATGAAAACTTGGAGAGGAACAGAGAGAAGAGGCAGCGGATCAGCAGATGCAGAAATCCCTCTGGGTCCTATCAAGTGTTTTGCCAGTGTTAAATGCTGAGTAAAATATAGTGTCTGAGAGATCAGATCACTGGGTATTCCCTCCGGATGGGGAGATCCCGGGTTGAATATCTCTTTGGTGAATCATCTTCTGGAGCTGTCGGAGCAGAGATCTGGCATGGGGTTATCGCTGAGTCCGACTGGCTGCTGGAGGTGACGTTGCTTCCAGGCTATTCGGGCAATCCTACTTGAAGAAGACACATAAATAGCATCATCCTGCTCTCTGCCACTAAAGCTCTGTTTCCTGAATGCTTGGATTCAGCAACAGCAGATGAAACCCTTCTGGGATGGCCTGAGAGAGCATTTATAGGGGAAGGGGCCACCAGAAGAGTTTTGGCAGGAGCATGCTCTGCTACCTTTGTCTCCAGTAGGGCTTGGGGAAGGACAGCCCACAAAACTTCTTTAACAGAAACATCTCGGGAATTTGCAAGACCCATTGAAGGGCTCTTCCAGGTCTTCAGGATCTTCTGTCTGTTTTGCTAGATCTTCCTCTGTGAGCTGAGAGGTGGGTTACTGGCAGAGAGATCAATACAGGGGAGAGAAGCAATTGCTAAATCACCTTCATGAAAGATGCTGAAGGACCTGTGTGGCACAGGGAGGTATCAGGCCAATGTGAGAGAAATTGTACAAGGAAAGCCTGTGAAAGAGATGGTCCAGTTAGATTTTTTGCTTTCCTTTTTCTTTTAATACTTCACCGTGACTCCTACAAAGGGGAGTTTGATGTGAGAAGACTGCCTTATGTTGCATGACGAACACGGTGGGAGGGAGACGACTCTACAGCCTTCATGGGTGCTGTGGAGATGTGTTGTCTTCTCCAAGTCTGGTCTGGGAACATGCTGTGAGGAAGAGTTACCTACTGCCTTCCTCCCTTGTTTTGGGGAGCCAGGTGTCAGCTGTAGCTGATCGTAGGGACTGCTTGTCTAAATTCTTCATCTGGAATCCTTTGAGACAGTCCATGTGGACAGCATGAGAGTTGCAGATACTCCATTTGAAAAGCTGTAGAATTACTGGGAGAGGGAGTGGGTTTAAATTGTATCTCCTGCAATAAATCAGCACAGGCTGGGTCTCCCTGCCCCCATGGGGGCATGTGTTTGAGGGAGAACCCCAGCCACCCTTTGCTTTACTAGTCCCCGCTCAGCTCTGCCCAGCCTTGCACCAGGACAGCTGCTCTTTAAACACCAGGATTGTTTCTGAAGCAGTCAGCAGCGCTGGGCTCGCCTGTGCTGGGCTGCTCTGCGACTTCGCTGCTCCGAGTACAGACAGCAAGCTGTTCCTGCGCGTGGGCTACCGGTGCTGCCAGGAAAGCTATTCTCATTCAGGAGAGAGAAATGAGCTGTGCAAAAAGAAGGCACGTCTTGTATCGATAGGCATCGCCTGCCAGTTCAACCAGTACGTGATGGTGCTGCTCCATGGAGCTGGCTCAGGAGGTTCGACGGGGGTGTGTTGGATGCGAGTGACCCTCTGGGCTGTGCAGGTATCAATAAAGGATCCTCCTGGCTCCTGTGGTTAAATTGGTATGGCTGGCCCTGGGTGGGATTCCTTGCAACAGGGACAGTGACACGCTATGATGTGACACAGTGGAGGACACAGTCCCTTGTGTGTCATGTGGGTGTTAAAAGCAATGTCCCACTGCTGCTCCCAAGGCATTTTCACCCCTTCTGGCCCAGAAAGAACATGGGCGTAGAAATGCCTTGGGCTGCTTTTTGGGCTTCTGTAGTCTCTTTAATATTTTTCCTTGTGTGGTGTTTGAAGCTTGCTGAGGATGCTGCCTTCACACTGCAGAAGAAAGGTTTTATTTCAGCCTTTTGCTTGCATCTTTCGGGAGGAAACTGCTGGGAATTTTAAAAGAAATGTCGACACAATCCTTCCTTTTGGAAAATTTCAGCTCCTGGTGGAGGTGTCTGTGTGTTGAGCAGAGTCCTCGAAGGGTTGGGCGGAGGGTGCTGGAGCCACTCCACGCTGTAGCCTGAGGGCTCTGATTTTGGGCAGAGCCAGGCTGGGCAGGGTGCCGAGCTGCGGGGAGGCTCCGTGAGTGCTGGTATCTCCTGCAGATCTGGGATCTGCTCAAGTGTGTCTGCCCTGACGCCAGCCCCTGCTCCGATGGTTTGTGTGTGTGTGCCTGCCCTGTGATCCCTTGGCCTGTTTTGGAGATGGGAGCTCCCTGTGGGATTCCTTTCACCCCCAGTTTGGCATGGGGAGTAAGACGAGGGGAACTGGCCAGAGGAGAGGGGAGATTTCAAGCCATGACACTGGGGTGGGAGAGGAAAGCTCGACTTCTATCGAAGTGTCTTATCATTTCCCTCTTCTTCTCCCCAAAAAAGCCCCCAAAAGCTATGCAAGGAAGTAGGAGACGTCTCACCCTGCAAGATCCTCGTGACAGCCTTTGAGAGGGAAGAGACCCCAGCTCATCTCCGCCTTGCCAGGACACAACCCCTCCTCTCTCCCCTTTTTGGGGGGCTGTGGGGCTTCTCAGCCAGGGGCTGGCATCCCCCCTGACCATGTTGGAGGCCCCTGGTCCCCCATGGGCTCTGTCCCCTGCCGGATGTCAGGGAGCCAGAGGGGCTGCCCTGGCCATCGCAGCTGAGCTCCCAGCCCTGAACAATGGGGCCATTGAGGGGCTGGAGCTGGGGGGTGAGGCCTGGCTGGCCCGGCTGTGGGCTGTGGACAGGGAGGACAGCTGAGCCCTCTTGTTCCACCCCAGCCAAGTTACAGCCCAAAATAGGCACCTGGTGGCCATTCAGAGGCTGTGCCTCTTTGTCTGGAGGCCACGGCTTGTTTGCATGTGGGGATTTTGTGGAGTATTTATGGCTGGGAGAGGGGGAAGGAAGGAGGGAGCCTGGCAGTTGTGTGACCTTATTTTTATTTGTTCTTTGGTGTTAAAAAGGTAGGACTGACGGTATTTTTGTCCCCACCCCACATCTTCCTGTAGGTGCTTATGCTTCCTTGCAAGCCAGGCACTTCTGTTCTGGTGCAGGAGCAAGATGGTTATGGTTGCCATGATGGCTGGGCTACGGGGCCAAGGGGAAGAGAGAAGAAAAGCCATGGTGAGGTTGTGGTGCTCCCA
Organism: Tichodroma muraria; assembly: GCA_013390105.1. Taxonomy (NCBI): domain Eukaryota; kingdom Metazoa; phylum Chordata; class Aves; order Passeriformes; family Sittidae; genus Tichodroma; species Tichodroma muraria. The sequence continues at coordinate 26,735 of WAAG01073605.1, forward strand.
AAAGCCATTGACTGTGGTCAGTGAGAGGGATGAGATGTCAACACCCGGTGCAGCCACTGCCCTGTCCCCATTTTACGTGTTTGCCATCTCCATGTGCCATCCTGGTTGCTAGTCCCGGGTTCTTGTGTGGCTGCCACAGCCACCTCCTGCCCCATGGGGTGCATGTGGGTGTCTGCAGACGTTGCTTCCCCATCCTCCTTCACCAGACCCCCTCCGATCTGCTTCTGTGAGACTGAAATGGATTCTGTCTGGCTCTGATAGACCCTGAGCATCTGCTGTGCCCAGTGGCTCCGAAAATCGCGCCTCTTTGTACCCGTGCGTGGATTTAAGGACTCGATGTGAGGTGTCTGAAGAGGTGGTTGTGGCTCGAGCCCACTTTGAGTTGTGCTGCTAAAAGCAGGGGTTATATCTGTGTTGGGAAGGGTGTAAAATTAATGCAATGTTTGGATCAGCTCATTAACTAACTGTGCTGGTCCAAATCTTGCCCTTGGAGGCATGCGTGTTGCTGCCAGAGCCATCAACATAAAGCCTCTCTGCAGCACAGCCGGGGATAGGATTTGGCCTGTTTATATTCACGGTGCAAAAAGGACCGAAGGATTAATGACTGATTACTTCTCGGGCCAGCGGGAGCCCTGGGTACCCATCCAGTCTGCAGATAAAATGCAGGGCAGAGCAAGACAAAGCTTTGCAACAGAATCCTCCCAATTACCTCACCGATCTCCCCGCGCGCCGTAAAATGCACCGTCAGCTCTGCAGCCGGCTCTCAGCCCGGGGACCAAACACCTCCCGACACTGCTCCGAGCCGCTCTGCGAGGCTTCAGGGAGAAAAGCCTCATTCTCCCTCTGCCTCGCCCCTCTCCCTGACCTGGGCATCATTTGGAGGTGGTTTGGTGAAGCCTTGGCTGCTGCCTACCTGTCTGTGCATGTGTCTGAGCATCCTATCGGCCCCCCCAGCGGAGCCTGCGCGTTGGATGCAGTTTCTATGGTTACTGCAGCTCCCGGGCCCGGGAAGAGCAGTTGGATGCTGGAGCTGGCAGGACCGACGTCTCCCTCTGGATCAGCCAGAAACTTGACAGGGAGTGTGCAGGAGCCACAAAGAGGAGGAGAGAGGGAACCCAGGAAAAACCCCTGTGCCTGCTGGGTACAGGGGTTGCCCCCAACAGGCTGTCCTCCGAACAGTCTCCAACACAGAGAGGGGGAGGGAAAAAAATAAAAAGGATGATGAGAAAATTGCAGTTCTGGTGCTCACATGAAGGTGACATTTGTTGTAGCATCTCTAACCATCGATTCGGGAATTTAAACACATGGAAGTTTTAACTGCTGCCAGAGCCTGACTGTTCTACCCATATTTGTTTTCTCCCAGCCCTTCTTTCCTCTTATTTAATTCTTTAAGGATTTTTTATCTTGATATTTTCCTCCCTACACGCACAGATTTCCTCCCTGTGTCTATATATTACTCTCCTGTTGGTTAGGCTAAAAGTTCAAGGCATGTTTAGCCCTCACCGCATGTGGTGTTGATGGCACTTGGGAATAATTGGGAGTTTTTTGGCAGCCTTGCTGCTGTGGCCACCCTGGTGTCCTGCTGGTGGATGTAAGCACTGGTGTGCAAGGATGCAAACCCAGTTGTGTGTTTATATCTGCAATCAGGGACTCCCCTTGCCCCATCATTTCATCTGCCCTGCCCCAAATTCTCATTGTGTCCACCAAATTGGGTTCAATCTCATAGGCTGCACTTGCAAAACCCTTTTTTTTTTCTGGCTTGGCCACTTTGCCTCCTCGGAACAGTCATCAGACAGGGCAGTGTCTCTGAAACACGTGTGCTGTAATAGGCATCTCCATCCCTGCTCTTATGGGCAGGGTGTGGGGACAGGAATGAAAATAATTAAGCCAAAGGCTTGGGCAATGAAGGGCTCTCGCCCTGACCTGCTTGGGAGGTAACTGGGAGCACAGGTCTCCCTGTGCTTCCCAGGTGAGGAAGGCTGCTCACCCAGGGAGCTCTCGGTGAGCCCTGAGCCAGTCAGACTGGCTCTCCCATCTCCCCGGGGCAGCTCGAGCACTGCAGCTCCGTCAGGCGAGCAGTTGCAATGGGTTATGGCTGTCCCTGACTCAGAGAGGAGAGGGCAGGCAGACAGGAGAAGGATTTGCAGAGTTCTGGCTGTTTCCAAGTCTGGCAAGCTGAAAAAAAAAAAAATTCCTGTAATGCCAGGAAGCTGCACCCTGCCTTGTGCACCAGGGTGTCTTGTGGGTGGAGAAAAGATGGAACATGAGTTGAGTGGCTCTCGTGGATTTGCAGTGGGGACTTCTGCTGTCCTCAAAACACACTGTCTAGCCCTGCCCACCTTGTGAGTGGGGCTTCTTGGACTGCAGGGGTGGCAAGTCTCCTCCTCATACAGGGCCAGCCCAGCTCCTTGCAGAGGGGAGAGGCAGTGGTGCCTGGGGAGATGTTACATGACTTCTGAGCTGTGGCCTACTTTCAAGGGAGCCACTGCCTTCAAAACTGTCTGGCCCTTTCTCCCCTCCCCTACTCCACACACTCACATCGCCACTCACATTCCTGACCTATTGGGCTGACACCTGATTCACCCAGGCAGAATATTCTGGACTGATTGACTGGGCAGATTCCCAGGTTCTAGGCAAGGTTGGGGATGCTTCTTCAGCAGGATTGGAAGGGCTCCTTCCTCTCTGTCTCGGCAGCTGGATAAGGACCAATAACAAATATCCTGAGCCTTTCTGTCTGAGGCTGTGGAAAGCCTGGGCTGGATGCAGAAGGGGTCAGCTCTGACTTGGTTGTTTCCACAGGGACAACACCATAGGTGTTCCCACGGGGACATCACGGTGTCTGCAGCAGCTCCAGATACTGCTGTTATAGGACCTACCCATGCTCTCTTGCTTCTCTTGGGTCCTTTGGGAGGTGGTGAAGCAGAGCAAGAAGCAGCAATTTACCCCAGACCCTGTAGCTCAGCCTCCCTGTCCTGACTTTGCTGGATGGACTCTGCAGCCCTGGCAGCCAGCACATTCCTGCCAGCAATTCCCAGGCTGCTGCCACCACCAGAGATGTCGGTGGGAGGCAGAGAACAGGGTGTCTGCAAGCCCCCAGCTCTCTGAATCACCTGCTGAGCCCTTTGGTTGCCGGGACTTGCAGCTGCTTAAGCTGTGTTTACCCTTCCCCAGTCCCTTTTCTCCCTTTTCCCCAGGCAGACTGAAGCCAGACAAGAAAGGGCAGATGCGTCTTCCCCTCGACAAGTCGCTGCAGGTGAGCCGGGAGCTGCTTGGCACGCACACCTGAGCCACCTGGCCCTCCTGCTGTGTTAACCATTTTGTGCAGGCAGGCAGGAGCAGCGCTGCAGCGGGGCTGGGCAGCCCGCCAGGGAACGAACGCGTGGGAGCAGGGGCCGGGGGATGCTTCGGGGGGAGGGAACGGCCCCAGTGAGGATCCTCTTCCTGTGGCTGCAGGCGTCGAGTCAGGCCACTCCCAGTCTGGTTCGGTGGCTCACGGTGGCCTCTGGAAATGGAACATCAGGCCCATAGTTTTCATATTTTCTCTCCTCCTGCCTTGCTCCTTGCAGAAGGGAGCCCCTGGAGAACCAGGCCCATGTGGGAGCAGGGGATAGAAGGCAGAGCTGGGCAGTGAGCAAAGTGTTTTGCACCCCTGGAGCTGGGCAAGATGGGTGAAGTTCACTCCTAGCCCAGCACGTTGGATGGCTCGTGTCTCCTCAGCTGAGCTGGACCCAGACTGGTCCCTGTAAGAGGTGTGTCCTAGCTTGATGTTGAAACTGGACTCCCCAGAGGGCATCATGTTCCCTGAATGGGATCACACCTGCAGTGCTGTCCATGTGCTTTCCTTGGGTTTCAGTGCACCTGCCTGGGTGGCAGTGGGAACAATCTCTTGGAACTGGGTGCAGGTATCCATCTCCAGGAAAGCTGCCTAGAAAGTAGCCTGTTTTTCTGAACAAAAAGAACAAAAGCTTTACTGAAAGTAAGACTTTCCCTCCAATCTACTTTCCTTGTCATGAAGGAGCCATGGTGACTTCTGTTGAAGGAAATGAAACCCAGTTTTAGTTCCATGTTCTGAGAAATATTTGAAATACAGTGGAGAATGACTCTGTATTGTTTTTCAGCCCAGGCAAAGGGTAAAACTTCTTGATTGGTTTATGTTTCAAACCTCTCTTGCCCCACTTGTCTGCCTGGACTTCCAAACCTAAAGTGCCCAGCTCCAAGACAGTATTTTGCACATGGGCTGATTTGGGTTAAATTCAAGGCTGTTTTTATCTGCTTCAGGCAAATGTCATTGTGATCCTTTTGGTGTCACTTTGCTGCTCCCAAGTAGGTTCCTAGAGAAACGGTAGGAAGCTGAACATGTATATACATCTCCGAAGCACTCGGGTATTTCCAAATGATGCAACCTCAGATTCCTTCCCCACCTCCCCCCGTTCCCCTTTGCTTTAGCCTTTTTTAGCCTCAAAGATCAGCTTGGGTTTGGTTTTCTTTGTACTGTTTTAGACTTCTTGAGGCAGAGCCTTGCCTGGGGGATGTGGAGATGGGCAGCCCAGAGTGAGGGTGGTACAGGCAGGATGGCTGGGGAGATGCTGACACTTTGGGGAGACCTTGTTGCAGCCTGTAGGCCCATCTGTGACGCTGGCCTGACTGTGAAATGCTCCCATGGCCAGGACACATCATCAGGTGAGAAAAAACATCAGCTATTTGCATGCAAGCTAACCCCATGGATCAGGCTGAGGAACGTGCTGTTTCATGTGCAAGACCAGTTGCCTTTCCACCAGGAGAACCTATCTGTGTGTTAAAACAACAATTTAAATAATTTGCTGTTTAGATGCTCCGTAAAACCATGGATTTTGGCCATTGGTGGCCATTGCTTGCTGGAAGATCCCAAGTTTCTACCAGGCCAACCCTTCCAGTTGTGTGTGTCAGTGTCACAGTGCTGTGTGACTTCTCTCAGCCCAGTGTGGGAATGCTCTGGTGAGGGGTTTTGCTTGCTGAGGCTTTCACACAGGCTGTTCTCCCCAAAACCTGCCCTGTTGCTGAACGTGTGCCAGTGAATCAGCCCAAGGAGAGACTGTTCCAGTTTCACTCATCCTCCAGACCTGTAACCAGCTGGCAGCAATGTCAAACATGACTTGTCCCTGTAGACAAAGTCATGCTCAACATCACTGTAATTAATCCAATTCCTCGAGGTCGTGGTTCGAACGTAACCTAATTGTCTCGGGGAGGCAACACCCTCTGGATCATGTGGTGTCTCCTCTCAGGTGTAGGTACTGTGTGAAACCTGGGAAGCAGCTGAGCTCAGAGGGGTCTCCTAACCCTGAGTTCTCCCCACAGTGCTGGAGACTACAGGTGAGGGGTTGGGAACTGCAGTGGAGCCTTGGCTTTATGTGAAGACCTGCCTTTCTGCTGCCCACCTGCCTATGCAGCTCAGTCTCCCTAGGAAAGAGAAATGGATTGAAAATTTGTTTGCTGCTGGGAAAGGAGGCAAGCATGAAGTTTGTGTTCTCTGCTGTGATGTGGGACTGGAATGGTGAGCCCAGAGAGGGGAAGGAGAGATGTTTTACCATCTACAAAAATCTTAAAAAATTAAGTCCTGCCCTCCTGCTGCACAGGACAAACCCTTATGAAATAACCTGTCAGAAATTTTTAGCAGGGCTCAGAGTTTCTGAGCCGTCCTCTGGAATAACCAGTGACGGTGTCTGTAGTCCTTGTGTGGGCTGAGGGGACCTGGGTTTCTCTTCCTTGATGCTCCAAGGTGGACTGACATGGTTTGTTTGCCCTGAAGGCTCCATCCTCCCCAGAACAGACCTGTGTGGACATACCCTTGGGTCCTGCTGTTCCCCACAAAAGCTCTTGTTTTCATTGTGCTGTAACAAGGCATCTGGGGTTGTGCTCCCACCAGCTCTGCCCTGTGAAGGGACACGTGTGGTGGAAGAGATGGGGAACTCCAGTGCCTTGGTTCTCTGTTTCCTCTGCTTGGGTTTTATTTCCTGAGCAGCTACAGTTCATTGCACAGGCAAGGCCCTGCGCTAGAGCCTTCGCACTGATTTTGTACGGGAGGGTAGGGCCCCAATCTCATAGTTTGTCCTGCTGCCACTCTCCTAAAACACATGGGGGAAGGAGTTTGGGCTCCCTATTTGCAGGGAACAAGAGTCCCGGTGGTGAGGCTGGGATGTGAAACAAGCCAAGCGTTTTGTTTTGTAGCTCTCTACATGGCAGCGTGGCTAAACGCAGAGGCAGATTTCAAGGCACGGTCGTTTAACTACACTGGGAACGTCTGATTCCAGGCATGCTTATTTCACAGATTTTAGTTGCACATTTCCTGGGCAACAGTTTTGCAAATGTAATTCTGCAGGTAGGCTTTGGGGGCTGAGGGCAGTGGGTGCAGCTGGGCGAGCGCTCGCTAGCAAAGGAACATGAAACCCTCTTCCCCCTGTGCCTTGTGGGTTTAGTGTTGTTTTGTTTTCCCTCTTCAAATGAAGAGCTGGAAAACATCTGAGACTAATACTGGGATAGAGTGGGAGGAAGGGAAGATTTTAAAGTCCTGGTCAAGATAATGGGAGCAGTTTCCTTTATGGATTATGAATTTGCTTTCATAGCTTGGCTCTAGTTTGTTTGCAGGGAACATGGATTGGCTCCCACTGTCTTCAGCAATGCTGGACCAAAGTGGCCTTAATGCAAAGACAGAATTTGGCTTTATCTTTTAAGGGGCCCATTCTGTTGCTTGTTAGTGGGTCAAATTTTGGAGCTCTGACTCAGGCTGAACTTTCAGTGCCTTTTGCACCTGGAGATTTAAATATCTGTCTGCAGGGAAGGGGAACACCAAACGGCATCCCTAGCTGCAAGTCCTTAAGAGTTTGCCTCCCCCTTCACCCCCTCCAGCTGTTTATTATTTCCCTTCTGCTGCTGCTTACCACCTCCACGGTGTGTCAGAAGAATGGGACACGAATGCTCCCACCGCAGCCGCTTCAGCACGAAGTCTGGCAGCGGCTTCCTTCCAGCTGCTGGGGAAAGGGGGTTTAGGCAGAGCTGCCAGCCTTTGCCCAGGAGCTTCGGAGGAGAGTGCGAGAGCTGTTCCACCGGCGCTGCGCCGGCAGCGGGAGCCTCCGGCACAAGGGAGCAGATGAACAAGCTGCCGAGGGTGGCAGCGGTGGTGATAACATCTGGACCCATCCGAGGAGAGCACATCTCCCGATGCTGTAAGTGCAGGGCTGGGACCTTTCGCTGCTGAGCTGCCCCTGCTCCCTCTGAGTTCAGCAAGAGTTCGGGGTGCTCAGCCTCTCACAGGTTCGGGGTCGTGCAAGCCGCTGGCATTGGGTTTGATAGGAGCCACACCTGAGGGAGCGCGCTGGGACTGCTGCCTGCCGGGCTGGGCGAGTCCCTTTGGGATGGCTCCTGCCAAGTTCCCAGGTACAGCCTATTCCAGTGCAGGAGGGAGTCCACTGGAGCCAGCTGTTGAGCTGCAAAGCTCTTCCTTGGATGAGGAGTGGCTAAAGAGCCACAAACAACCTTTGATAGAGAGTTGCTGTAGAAGCCAGAGAGTCCCGGGGGAGCTGGAGCCTCCCCCCACCTCCCTTTGCTGGCTGGTGGGGGGCTGCGAGCAAAGCATTCCCATCGCTCCGTGCAGGGAGACAGCTCCGCCGCCTTGGCGCAGCCAGGGAGGCATCGCTGCTCTGCCAGCTCCCTCTTCCCTCCCTTTCATCTTTTTTTCCTCCTCCCGAGTCCCCCCGAGTCCCCCCCCAGCCTCAATCCGACTTGAAAATCTCAAGGCAAATCCTGCTAAATAGGGAGATTTCGCCCGGCTGTGTCCCTGCCCTCCCTGGTCTCTCGCTCCCTTTGCCGTTTCTGGCCTGCTGGGTTTTGTGTTTCAGTTGTTATAAATAAAGCTCCAGGCACTGATTTGGGTATACAATGACACCTTGTGTTATTAGACAGCACAGGACAGACTTTGCAAGGGGAGCCGGCTCGCCCGCCCTCCCTCTTCTCCGCTGCCTGCGGTCTGCGGGCAGCCTCGCGGAGGCTCGGGGGTGGCTGGCAGCAGGTGCTTCTGCCTCCCTGCTGCTGCCCAAAATCACAGCCCCCAGACAGAAAACCCACCCCAGAGGATCTCGGCCCCTGCTTGGACCGGGATGAATTTTTGCACTTAAAGAAGGGAGGCAGAGGATGATAAGAAAAGTCTGGACTCCCCTTGTTTTGTGCAAAAAGAGTGTGGGAAGGGTTTGCAGGGGTGAAGTCAGGGATGTCATTGTCACCCGTCGCCTCAGCCCTGCTGGGAGTGACCTCAGCTTACCCCCAGTCACCCAATGCTGTGGAGCTGGGCAGGATTTCATTGTGTAGCTGTCACCTGGATCCTTCCCTGCCTGGGCACCATGCACCTGGCAGAGGTGGGATCTGAGCATCCTTTCCCCTCACGTTGCCACCCTGCATTCTCAGCCCCCAGGAAGGGTTTTGTCTGGTGAAAGACACTTCATACCAGCCACCTGCTCATCCCTTTCTCCCCCTGGGGATGAGCTCTGGCTGGAGTGGGGGGAAACTGAGGCAGATGTTGAGCCACATGTTCCTGGTTTTGGCTCTTGGCATTTTCCCCCTCACTTCAACTGAGATGTGGGGACAGGGGGCAGCTTTCTTGAGTTATCTCCTGTGTTTCACTGGTCATCTCTCTGCAGGGAACTGGAGCCAGTCTCTGAGTGTTCAAGTTGTGGAGAATTCCAAGCAGCAGTTTAAAGGCAGGGAAATAAAAGTGCAGCCTGCAGAGGGAAGGTGGCCTCTCATTGGGGCTGAGTTGACTTATCCAGATTATTTTAATTCTTTCAAAGGCTTTAGGAAGTGGGGGTTTTGGGCACTTTTCTGAGTGGTTCTGGTTATTACAATTTTACTGACAGTTTAAGGCATTATTTGAATCATGTTTGAGAAGTCAGTGAAAATATCAAATATTAAAATTCCCGCTTGGAAATTGGTTTTGTGCTTTATGGTATTAATTGTTTGAGTTTTTATTTCCCTTCTTTCCTGTCACCTTTGCGTTTGGGCTGTGAGGATGGGGTACCCCAAAACCTCTTTCGAACTGGATGAAGGGTGCTTCACACTTGCTGGCCGTGTCACCATGGCCAGAAAAGCAGGCTGGGATTGCTGTTTGCAGATCATCTGTCCAGCTTCCTCCTGAGGAGCAACATGCGATGGAGTTGATGCCTGGATAACTGCTGGTCTCCCCTCTCCCCCTCCCTCCCCACCTCTCATGAAAGGAAGAACACGTAGCACATGGGGTTTTGTTTTTGTGGTCTTGCGTTCACTTGGCTTGTGGAGATGCAGACTTAAGAAGAAGGTACTAAGTACCCTCTTTTCATGGTTTGTGATGCCCATGTTACTTTATAAGGTAAATAACCCAAACCATCCAATAAAATTCCAACACTGTGCATTAATAGAGTAATGGAGATATTTAACGTATGCACTAAAGCTGCTATTCCAGAGCCCTAGGCCTGCTTTAGTAGCTATAACAGGAGTGAATAAGATCTTTTCCTGCTTTTATTTATACACATATAATATCAAATATTACTGAGTTGTTGCTTGTTAATGTTAGCCAAAGGGGTTAAGAGAAATAAAAAGGGATTTTGCAATCATATCAGGGGAGAAAGAGCAAAAGTAGGCCCATTAATAAATGAGGGAGCTGAATCCAGCAATGATATTGAAGTGACTAAGTTACTGAGCTGCTTCTAAAATCAGTCTCTGGTAAAATCAGTGGAGACAATTAGGAGACCTTGTCAGATACAATCATGGCCTCCCAAATAGAAGAGCAGCCCATGAGGAAATAGAGAGGCCACAAGGAATAGGGGAATGAAGCCAGCAGCTGTTGAAGTCAGAGGAAAGGCTCATGTTGAGTCCATGTAGCTGTCACTGGGATGTTGTGCCAGCAGGTCAGAGATGTCCCCACTGTGGGATGGGTGTTTGTGTCTCTCCTGGGACACAGGAGAAATGTGGGATGGGGTGGGAAAGCCTGGGGTAAGAGGGGTTGAGGTAGAAAAATAGGCTGAGCTGGGCAATTTCCAGCTGTCCACATGGTAGAAAAAGCAGGGCTGGCATGGGGGGAGAAATGCTGTTTCATGCTCCCAGCAATGCTCCTGAAGTTAAAAATTTGCTCTTGTGTTGTCTGAGCTGCTGGAGGTGGCAGGATTGTGGGAAGAAGCGTGGCATGGCACATGGAAGTGCTTACTGGGGTTCAGAGCAGCCCAAGGGAACCCAATGGACACAACACTGCAGTTCTGGCCAGTGCCTCTGGGCACCTCACTGGAGATACATGTCCATGGAGTGAAAGCTGTGGTGAGTTCCTGTAAATGAAATGTAGGTGAACAGGGGTAGGCTGAACGGTGGGAGCACCCAGCACCCATCCAAGGATCACATTCTCCATCGTGGGCTTTTTATCAGGATGGTCAATGTCACTGTTTACATCCCTCTCCCACATCATCATAGTGAATGTTTTCATTAGATGCACAAAGACAGTGAAGTCAAAGAGGAAAGACCTACAGAGAAAGTCTGGGAAGATTTGCTGTAAAAGGGCAGAAATAACCATGCCACAAGGAAAATGCCAAGTGGATGTAATTGCAACAGAGATCCAGAGGAAAAGAGCTTCTTGCAGAACAGCTGAAGAACTGGAAGACTTGGAATAAATGTCACCACAGGAATGGAGAGCACTGGTCTAAATGGTGTTGTTGGGGACCCATCTCTTAAGATGCTTGTGAAAGAAAGGCTAAAACCTTCTGTTGTGTGTATTTTGTGTAAGGGCAAGATCTGCCATTTGATATTTTTGGGGCAACAGATGCTGAGGCCACGTGTCAGACAGCCCTGGAGACCTTCCCTGGTTCCTTCTCTCTTGCTTGTGCTCACAGCACTTTTACAGTGCTTAAGTCTGGGCACTGCAATGACAGTCAAGTGTAAACCCACTGGGAAGGGATTTGGAGTAAAGTACTGCAATGACATAGAGCCTGATGGATAAGAGCAGGAGGAAAGGTTAAAGGAGTTAAAGCCTTGGATTCTTCTGGTTACTTTGCAAGGATGTCCAGGATGCAAGAGACCAACTGCAGCCTTGGGTGCAGTCCTTGGTGAAAAGATGTGTTGCAGAGCCTGTCACTGTTCTCTAGAAAAGAAGTGTGTAAACACAAAGAAAGGTATTTGGACATACCCAGTCTTTAAAATTTCAAGTGAAGGTGGGAGCAGTAGGACTGAATCACACAAAGGAAAATGGAGACTGAATAATAGTTAAAAATCCCAGTGAACGAGCCAGCAGCAAGAGAGTGACTCTCCAACAACAGGCTGACAGTGCCAGGTTTGAGTTGTTTTAAACACAATTATTCAAAGATCACAGATTTAAAGGTGGTTTGCAGCAATATGGTAAAGGGATAGGTTTGCTTCAGCCTTTTTCTCTTTGCTTGCCCTGAATTCCTTTGGCTAAACTTGTTGTTTTTAGAGGAATTGGTTCTTGCGGAGCTCAGCCAGGGCTTGCAGCTGTGCAGAGGGTGGGAAAGCTCCCTTGGAGTTCCCCAACTCCTCCTTGATGGGAGGCAGGTTGGCTGATTGGTTTATTTGTTTATTTTGGTCCAGAAAGATAGGATTTTGGAATCTGAGTTTGATTCCTAGCTTGTGGGCTGTTCAGTGAATAACAAAGTCACTGTTCCTTGGCTATCGTTCTGCAACAGGACTAAGGACCTTTCCCTCCCCAATCCCTGCTTTGTCATCCCTGTCACTTGCTGGGATGGCTCCTGATCCCCTGGTCGTGTGTTAGATTGACCTTCGTGTTGGGAGCTGTGGGAGGGGAAAACTGGGACAGTGTAGCCCAGTTCTCTATAAAAGCTCTGTTCCTACATACTGCCCCAAAACGCCTGTTGAAAATGGTTGAAGAATGTTGGATAAGCAGCTTCCCAGTGTTGTGTGCTTTATTTGTTACAAAATTTGAAGGAGGGGAACTGCTGATGAGGTTTGAAGAGACTCCCTTGGAAATCACATGTAGGGATAATTTCTTGATTATTATTTTTTAATGACGTGGGACTTGGAGGATCCTTGGAAGAATAACAAGACAAGCAGTCCTTTCTCTGAAGGTAGGAGACACAATTCTGATTCCCATGTTGCTGAGGTAGCCAATGCAGGGATGAACATTGGACAAGTGTCCATAGTGTTGGGGAGATGCATCAGCTCCAGCTCTGCTGCCTTTTACTGGAATTTCATACAGGTTGGCCCTTCCTTCTACTTAATCCCATTCCTGCTCCTCTTTCCTCTTTCACTTCAGCTATTTAATCTAGAAAAATTCCTAATACATTTTGAATGTGGCTTCCCCGCATGCAGGTTTTCTTTCTCCTCTCTGTGCAGAAACTTTTCACCCCCCTCCACGTCCCCGTGCTGCACCCTGTGGCCCACAGTAGAGGTTGGCCACGGTGGGTTTGTCCTGTGTGCTGGAGTGCCAACTGCTGTGCTTTCCTTGTGTCACTTCTGATGCTCAGTGCCTTTCTCCCCCCTTCACATGACTAAAGTTTGTACGAATCTGTTCTGGTTTAAATCTATATTATGTACTGAGAGACAGAGGGTGGGAGAAAGGCATGCAGACCTCACTGTGAAAGCCCAATCCATCCCCATTCCCAGACTCCTACCGAAAGGAAAGGCAAAAAAGAACCACCTGATCCCCTTTTCTTCCAAGTCTCATGATTTATAATCAGCCTTTCGTGGGGGGATGCCCCAGAGAGTTAAAATTCTGGAGGACACCTATTTCTAGTGATTTGCACACCTTGCCTCCTCCCCAGAGCCACAGGAGCCACTGATGAAGGAGAACAGCACGCTGGCCTCAGTGGCACCAGATACATTTAGTCTCATGTGTGCCCATTTTAGGGGTTGGAACTGTCAGCTGAGCTTTGTTTTTGTGTTGGTGACTTGCCTCCAGTGTCTGCCCTCCTGGCATTGCCTCCTCTTTCTGGGTGGCCCCAAGGGGGTGGCTAATGGGGGAAGCCACCCACCTCTGCAAGATGATAAATCCTGTACTTGCACATCCTGCCACAGGCTGAATTTTTTGAGATTTGACCCCTTTTCTCTCGATTGGATGTGTGAGGCCTGGAGATGTCCCCAAGAAAAAGTATCCAGCTCCCCTACAAAGGACTGTTTATGTCTCACTTCAGTTTCCTATTTAAACATCCCTTGCTGCTGGAGGTGACACTGGTGATTCCCTGGGTGACCCCAAAGGAGGTGGCTGCCCACTGTCACCGTGGTGGGGACCCGTGCAGGACACCCAGCAGGAGCCCACTGCCTGCCCAGCCTGCAGTCCCGTGCTGCTCCCTGCTCTAGCCCGGCTGAGCCGGGAGCTGGCTGGTGAGCCAGGGAAAAAAGAGGCTGCAGCAAAAGATGGAACAAACAGAATTTTTTTTTGCATCTAGAGGGGGAAGCACAGAGCTAAAAATAAAACGGGAAGATCAGTATCTGTCAGGCTGACGGCGGATTGGCTCTGTGGAAATGCATGTAATTACCAGGCTGTAGGTAGACATTTGCATGGAGCGAATAGCAAGCTACTGAGACAAGGTTACGCTTTAACCTTTAAGTCCTGAATCTGCTGGAAAACTAAGACAGAACTGCAGGAAATTAACTTAAATTAATAGAGTTGCTGTGACTGAGCCACATGTTACTTCGATGTGTGTCACTTCACGGCACTGAGTGTCTTGCTGCCCCTGTGCCCTGGCTCCCAGAGGAGGGAGATGCTTTGGAAGCGAGTTCGGCGCGCGTGGATCTCCTTCCTCGCTTGGGGGTTCAACTTGACTGGCGAGAGGAGCTGTGGCTTTTTGTGGTCCATGTTCCTCCTTTTTTAGTGTCCTTTGAGTTGCCAGTCTCCAAAGGCATTGAAGGAATTTGGGCAAAGGGACCCCCATCCTGGGGGATGCGTGGGGGGTGTGGGTGAAATCCAGGTGTGCTGCTCCGTGGAGGGCCAAGGAGGGGATGTGTTTGGGGATGGATGTTTTGTTGAGTGTCTAGAGCTTGAGCTCTGTGTGCAGAGCTCTGCAGGCACTATTTAGTGCTGAAATTGAACAGATTACAGCAAAGATGGTTCCTTTGTGCATAAGAACTGCTCCAGTGAAAAACACACAGAGGAACAAAATCATGCCAAAACAAAACTGTGTGCTGCCACTCTGGAATCCTGTTGATGTTCCTGATGCTCTTGGCTTTCACATGTTGCCTACTTCCCCCTTTTGCTGTTGCCTCTCATCCACTGGTCAGGCAGCGCTGTGTGATGAGAAGAGAGGGACTCCCCACCAGGAGGGGAGATGGAGATGCCATGGGCACATTTCTCACTCCCAACTGGCACAACCACTAGAGCTGCTGCTGCAGTGGGATGCAGGTACAAGCAGCTTTGTTCATCTGAGGATGGAGGGCAAGCAGGCTGGAAAACATGAGCCTTTGAAGTCTGCAGTGACATTTTGCTTTCTGTTGTCACTATGCTGCCTTGAACCATGGGTGTGGTTTGGAGAATCTCAATCTTTCCAGCCTTTTTGCTAGCCATGTTGGCCAGGCAATGCTTGTTTCCAAAATTACTGCCTTCTTCCCTCCAGCACGGGGACAATCTTGTCTGCTGTATTGAAGCCATGGCTTGGCTCAAGCTGGCTGTGCTTCCATGCAGTGCAGCAGAAGCTGAAAGTAGAAACAGTGTGGTGGGACCAGGTGGTCCCTGACCACTCACCTCCCCAGAGGGCTGGGCCACCAGGAGCTCAAGCTGCTCCATTGGCTCCCCATCAGCTTCGGAATCCAATTTAAGGCTCTGGCCCTAATCTTCAAAGCAGCTAATGGAGGAAGTGCCAATGGCATCAAAGGCTGAATTTTGTTCTGTCAGCAGCACAGAGGCTTCTCTGAGGCAGTCCAGAGCATGAAGGCTGGGATGAAACCTGGGAGAGAAATTGCAGCTGGCCAGGATGTGGCAAAGGTGGACAGTGGTCAGGGCCTCTGACCCAGGTTCTGGGATTTTGAAGTTGATTCTTTGCTCTGTGTGACACTGGACCCAGGTTCAGGTGCCTGAACACCATGAAATCCTCAAACCTGGTGCTTTGAGGAGTTTATGTAGAGGGAGTCTGGGGCTTTGTCTCTCTGCCTCTAGTGACCCATCTGCCAAAAACAAGTAAGTGCTGCCTCATTTCTTGGGGCAGCCAAAGGACAAGCACCTTGGAGACTGCGAGACCTGAGAACTGGAGACATCCTAGGATATACTTTGGGCACGAGAGGGAGCAGAGTCTGGGCAAATCTACACTGTGCTTATCATTAGGGAACAACTTATCCTCTTTTGCTCTTTCATCAAAAGAAGGGGCCTTCATCTCCCTGGCCAGGCATAAGGCACAGCAGGTATCTGGCCCCCAAAGGCAGCACTACTGGAGACTGCACAAAGCCTGGAGGATGCAGTAACATCAGATGTGGAAGGTACTTCCATGCTCCAGCAATGACATGGGATGAAGCCCACAGTCTTCCTGCCTGGCTGTTGGGAGGTGGAGGATCAAATTGTGGTGATCAAGGTGCAAAGTTTGGCTCTCCATGTGTTGAGTCCCTTTCTTGCTGACAAAAAATAAGAGTTAAAATAGTCATACATTAGCCCAGGGGATGATTTGCTTTATGACTTCTTCACAATGAGACTGTGGTGTAAAAGGGACCATGAGGTTCAGATCTCCCGTTGTGCTTAGTTCTGTAATCCATCCTGCCTCCCTGGATCTGTGTTTGAGGAGTGGAGACTGAGGCAGCTTCACACATAGAGGATATCATTGACTTGAAGTGATCCTGGAGTCAGATCTTGGAAAACTTTCCCTTCCCAAAGAACACCAACCTCTTTGGAAATCTTGCTTTGATGGTTTCTTCCCCACCTTTTTGGAAATTCCCCTCTTGGATGCCTTTCTGTTTGAACTTATTGCTTTTTTCCAGCCCTTCAGCCAGTGGTGTTTTTAATTCAGGGTGCAACCTAGGAGAAAAAACTGGATCACCCTATTTTAACTACATGTTTCTCCTGCCTGCAACATAGACAGATCTTAAAGAAAGCCAGTTGTGCCCAAAATCCAGGCCATTGTTTTTCCAGTTCTGCCAGCTGGCCTGACAAAAGAAAGCTATGGCCTCTCTGTTCTCCCTCTCTCTGACTGCCTTCGATCCATGCTCTTTTTTTTTTGGATGTTGGTTCCTCATCAGTAAGCAGCAAGCAAGCAAGAGCCCTCCCTCGTTGCAGCAGTGCAAGGCAGAATTTAAGGCAGTTGGATCTTTTGCAGAAGGAGAAGGGAAGTCTCAAACAGTTGCTGGAGAGGGAGGTGCTGACAGAGGGGATGTCCACCAGCTTTCCAGCAGGCCTTTGTTGAGTGTGCATGAGGAAAGCTTTGTCCCTGTCACTTGTCCCTCTGTTGTGACAGGCTGCTGGTTCCCACAGGCTTTACCATCTTTTTGTCACCTCCTTCCTGGGTTCCTGCTTTTGTCGACTGTTTGTGAAATCCTGAGGGGATTGAATTGTCCTTGGAGCCCCAGCCATAAGACAGTGCCCCAGGGCATGGGGGGGACAGTGGAGGAGGCTCCTGCTCTGCTCTGCCTATGGCTGCTCACACACAGAGGGATGCATTGCTCATGATGCAGCTCCAGAGACACCACCTTCCACAGCGTGCTGGTTTGAGGTGAATTCCAGTTGAATGCCACATTGCAAACTTGGTGTGGTCTGCTGCGCCCATATCTACCTGAAACTAGCTTTAAATTAGTCTTGGTAGCAGGGCATAAAGGACTTGGTGTGTCGGGTAAGACCAGGTCTACCAAGCTCTGTCTCTCTTGGAGTGAGTACATGCTCTACCCATCATTAGATGTACCCATCATTATATCAAGCTAGTTACCAGTGCTGTTACCAGATTAAGTACCAGTGCTGTAAACCCACACCTTGATGAGCCTGGGAAAGCTGGAGTGCTGTGGAAGCACAGCTGACTTGGTCTGAAGCACCAAGTGCTCTGTCCAGCCTTGTGTTGGGTGTCCTTGCAGCTTTGATGCAATGATACGTTTTTGGTTTTGTGGAAAAGAACCAAAAGAATGAGAGGAAATGCTTACAAACTCATTTTTAATGAAGATCCTGACATGCAGACTGATCCTTTGTCCAGATATGAATGTATTTATGCCAGTGGCACCTTGCCATTCATACAGTGACTTACACACCACGTAATGTGATAGCAGAGTATACGAGTGAGGCTGGAATACAAAAGATTGAGAGAACAGGGTTTGGTCTTTCCTTCCCCTGTTCTTTGTGGCTTACATTGGCTAAAATCAGCTGAGGAGAGAGTGCTTTTATTTTTCCTTAACTTGGTTTGGAGGAACACTAAGCTCCAGTATTTGGTGTTGGTTGTACATCCATGGTGCTGTTGTTTAGGGATGCCTGTGTGATAAAACCCTGAGCTTCAGTGCAGTTGAGATGCTGGAAAGAGGGTGAAAATCCCAGCTTTCATCTTTTGTCACAAGTAGTATCTGAAGGAATTTGTACTATTTTTACTGTTTGTTTTTGTTTCTCCCCTCCCCTTTTAACTATGCACCTTAGCATTTTCTGTGGGCCCTGTCACTGGGATAGCTCCATTTGGACTTTGAAACAGATGACTCAGCGTCATGGTTGTTTAGAATAGTTTTAAGTTATTTTTGCTATCCAGCCCCATTTTCTATCATCATGCTGCAATTACTGAAGTTCCAGCTCTGCAGGGGAACACTTGCTTCTTTTAAACAAATGGCTTCCTTTGGAATTAGAAAACTTCGTTTATGGAAACATTTCTGTGGGCCTTTGATTATTAATCTATCATGAAGGATCTAATTCTATTTTATTAAAAATATGAAATCTTAATTTTAGCAAACCTAAGTTTGGAAGCAGCTTTTGAACCAAGGCAATTCCTTTAACATGAACTTTGCGGGGTGTGTGTGTGTGTGTGTGTGTTTCTTTTTGAAAGGTAAATCTGCCTTTTGCTTGCTCTGTGATATGTGGTTAATCCTGTTGAGCCTGATCTGATGGGACTGGTGCTGGAGGGAGCCGAGCAGGGCTGAGTATCGGTGTGGGAGATCTGATCTCCACTGGGAGGGCAGCCTGGACTGGGGCTGGCTGACACCCCCTGCCCCTGAGCCTCTGTTCTCTGCCTGCCAAAGCCACGGGCTCAGCCCCGGGTTTCAGTGATCCTACCTGTGCTGGGAAGGGCTTTGTCTGGTTTTTCCACTTAGTCCAAGAAAGAAAAAAAAAGGAAAAGTGTTTGCTGTTGTGTTGGATATATAAATGGGACTTTTAAGCTGTTGCAGCTGTCTGGAGACTGCTCAGACCAAGGTGATTTCCAAGTGGGGTGGCACAGGCATTTTTTAGTCCATTCACATGGGTTGATGTGACACCTGGTTGCTGTTTTTTCAGAGGTGAGATGTGCTGGTACCAGCTCTGGAGGCGCTGTGCCACCTCCTCCTGCCCCGGCTCTCGGGACCGACTTGTGTGGGAGAGCAGAGACAGATCTCTCTGGGGGATCAAAAGATCAGGAAAGAAAAAAAAACCTTTCCCAGGCTGAGAAAGGGGCTGGGGGGAGGCAGGACCACTGGGCTTCCTTTGGGCACTCAAGGATGTCACTGGCTTTTGATGGGTGCGAGCACCCATGTGCCAAATCCTGCCTCTGAATCGTGGGGAATTCACACGGACAGACCTCTGAGCCAAACCTCACCCCGAGAGATTTCTCCTCTGATGGTGTTGAGAAACTCTCCTCAACAGGAGAGTTTCTGTTGAGGAAAACATTTTCCTCAAAATGTTGAGTCCTTCCATCCATGATTGTAAATGGTGTGGATGGAAGGACTCAACATTTCCCTTCTCTGGGGTGCACAATAAGCCTTGCCAAGCTGTGGCTGTCCCCAGGTCCCTCACAGGACCCTGCTGACACCATCATCCAGGACATGGGGCTGTGAATGGCCGGGGACATCCGGCTGTGCGGTGCCTGGGGCTGTGCTGGCTGCTGGGAGCTCTGATGGCTTTTGGCCCGGGCTGAGGATGGTCCCCTGCCTCTCCATCAGGCCATGGGAAGAGGAAGAGGAGGACTGCATTCCCAGGGATTTTTTAGGGTTTTGCTGGGGTTTTTTTTAGAGAGGGAGTGGTGCTGCATTTAGATGCTTGGTCTTAGGGTGGATTCCTCTCTCCCACTGCCTCTGGACTCTTGAGAAGCCTCTTGGCTACAGCAAGGAAGGGGTTAAGGCTTCCTCGCTGGCCTGGGAGCTGCTGCTGGCTGCCTGTTGCCCTTCCGGGGCTGCCGGGCTGAGGTTTGCTGGTATGTATGCAATGCGGTGCTGGCCGGCCAAGAGCACCCAGCCCTCGCCCCTGCGCTGCGAAATTCCCGGCGCTGCGAAATTCCCGGCGCAGCCTCCCCTGGCTCGCTCCTTCAGTGCTGAGTGATGGGGCCGGGGATCAGGGACCTGCTGGGAGAGCAAAGCCAGGGGCTGGAATATTCCAGTTGGAAAAGAGTCGAGCTGCAAGGCAGCAGCCTGGGCTTCACTGAGACGATCTTGCACAGGGGAGAGTCCCTGGACACGTCTTTGTGCTGCCCCAAGGTTTCGTAGTTTGTCTGCGCTCACGGTCCTCACCTTCACAATGCCACAGGCAGGGAATGGGAGGGTGGCAGAGTGCTTTGGCTGATTCCGTGGGATTATACCTGATGGGGAGCTGAGTTTCAAGCAGACCCTTCCTTCCTGGGGCAGGGGAGAGGGTTTAGTGCAGATACAGGCAGGAGCTGGAAAACTGCAACAACAGCAGTAGTATTCAAGCTGAAACATAGTGAGAAGCCTTGGAGGGAGATGCAGGCTTTGAGGGAGATGCAGATTGCCTGGAGTTCTCTCTGCAAGAAAAATTTATGTCCCTTATATAACTGGGGAAAAGCAAACAAAGAAACTTGTCTCCAAGTGGGAACGTGGTGTCACTGGGAGAAATCTCGCAGCAAGAGCGAGGCCTCTGCTTTGCTCTCAGGGCTGTTAACTCTTTGACAGAAGGTCAATGCTTTTAGTGCTGATTTTCTAGATAAATCTCTTGAATATTCTTGAAGAATTGTGAACGAGTTGCCTGATTGAAGCAGATGGCAGGAATGATTTTTTGCTCTGGTGCTTTCTGGGGTTCACTGGGGCTTCTTCTGCCCAGGGAAGGGATTGCTGCTGGCTTTGCTGTGCTCTCCCCATGTTCTCCCACCAGCCAAAACGTTCGCTGTTGCTGAAGGACTGTGCTTTGCCTTTGATCTTCTACAGCACCGCCATTGACATTGGCAGGAACAGTCCTGCAGACCAAGGCTGTTATATGGTGCTAATTTTGTAGTCTCAGATAACAGAGCCTCTCTAAAAATGTCATTTGGGGCCATTTGCGGGGTGAGTTTGACATCGCTGACTACTGCTGGGATGCGTGTCCTGCGGGAGGACCTGGCACACGTGGGAGGTGGCACTCAGTGTCATTGGTGAGGCTCGTGGACAAGTTTTTCAGCAAAACAATTTTCATTTCTCTACTGTCTCTTAAACTTTTCCAAACTGACAAATAAAGCCCTTGGTACCTCTAGGCTCTCATGCCAATGCCAAAATAAGATCAGTCAAAAAAGGAATAAAAGGGGGAGTGTGATTTTGGGTTATGGTTACACCATAACTTTCCTGTTAACTCAAATTAAGTTAAAAAGGAAATTGGTTTAACCAAAGGAGGCGTTTCAGATGCCAGTGGCAATATACTTGATTGTGGTTTTTTTCTTTCTCTCCACAGGCAATTATCAAATTAATCACCTTTGATATGAGCTTAATATTGACACAATCACTAATGTATTTATACTCATCCAGTGACAGCTATTCAATAAGTTGTTTTTCTGTTGTTCTGTCAAACACCACTTTCTTTTGTCTTCATGTTTCTCTGGCAAGGCAGGGGGACAGTTTCTGGGTGGAAATCCCTAGTTCCCTCTGCGAGATTCTCACCCACTGCCCTTTCACAGGAGCGTTGCTATTGCAAAAAAAAAAAAATTAATCCGAATATCATTAGCAGCCCAAAATGTTTCCAAATTGTGACTTGCTGTTGGGAGGGGAGCTGGTGTTGTGCAGGGAGCTGTAGAAACCCCCATGTACAGATGAACCAACCCTTCCCAGATTGTTTGTGCCTGTAAATCCCCAGCAGCTGAGGCGGAGGGGTGGGACTGTGCAGCACACAAGCAAGTCAACAGCTCAGCTGGTGCACGTTGCCACTGTAGTCTTACTTTGTTGGGTTTTGTTTTGTTTCTTTTTTTCTTTTTCCCCCCTTTCTTTAAGGGAATAAGGCCTCTGTGATTCAGCCTGTGCATGTGTGCATACGTGTTTCCTCTTTTCTTTCTCTCCATTTGTTCCCGCCTCCCCCTGTTTTTTACCCAGCGACGAGTTCCAATTACATTTGGCTGAAGGAAAGAGCTCTTGTGTGGCTCCCACAAGCCTTGTGAAAATGGGTGGGTGGGTAAAGAGAGAGTTGAGCGCTCGATAGCTGCATGGGAACTCAACCCTTACAAGACACCAGAGAATCCACACTGGAAAGGCTACTGGGAAGCCTGTTTTGTTTGCCTTCCCACCCAAAACTGCCTGGTTTAGAGGAGCTGGAGGGTGGTAGAAAGCAGAAGACAGTTGAGCACTGCTTTGCTATCCTGGGCAAAAAACAGTGCTCAGCTTTTGCTGGACCCGGCAAAAGGGGTGTTTCTGGAGGTTGATGGGGAAGATCTGGCAGCATGTTCCCCTGCGTGTCCTTTGGGCTGTAGGTGCAAAGGCAGGTGAGGGTGAGTCAGCCATGAAGAAGCAGGTGGTTAGATTAGATCTGGCCTTAGCAGGGGATAGCTGGACAGGGGAGGAGAAGGCAGGCTCCAGACAGCATTTCCCACAGGAGCAGAGGGGCCAAACCCTACAGGACAGTGAGGCTCAGTGGGCAGGTATGTCCAGTTGTCCATCTGCAGCCTTGGGATCTTTAGGGATGGACAGCTGAACTTTGCAAGCTCCTGATTTTCCAGAAGTGACCCTTGCAGGGAGAAGCTGAGAGAACATGATGCAAAGCAGCAGCTGCTGAGACACCTTAGCATGCCTCCCTGCAGAACATTTACACTTTGTGAGCTTGCACCATGCTGGGGGTCCACACTGGACCCCCTCCTTGCCATTCCTGGTCCTGGACCTCCACTCTCCATGTACACCTAGTGGGTTTTAGCACTGTGGCTGGGAAGTGAAGCCTGACACAAGCAAATACCTTGACAGCCTGTTTTCAGCCGGCAGGGAATGTAAATTATCTCATTTGAACAAGGCTAATGCAGAATCAAGCCGTTGGTCCCAAATATCCCTTATAAGTGCAGATGAGAAATATTCATGGCATCTCCACTCCCAGAATATTGCTTTTATCTTTGTGGTTCCTTGAGTGGCAATATAAAAGTTACTGATTTTGCACTTTTTATGCATCTGAACCTGCAGACTTTGAAATCAGTAGGTTTGCCTGCGTGATTCGCCTCGTTAGATCCGTATCCTTGCAGACACTTCGGAATGATCTACTACTGTAAGCTCCACTGTACTTGTTGTCTTGGGTGTAACATCCTATCTTGGGAACATCCTTAACCAGGGCATTGGCACAAGTGAAGGTGAGGTTGGGTTGGGTCATTCCAGGGCAAGGTAGAACTTGACCATGGGAGAAGCTCGTGTGTGCAGCGCTGTTGTTGCTACTCCCTTGGGTCAGTCAAGCAGCGGTGGTAGGGTGCTTGTGAGGATCCATGGAGCCAGCAAAGAGATACTAAAAAACTTTGGACCAGAGTAATTTAGGGGAGTCATGCTCTCCAGATTGGCCTGGAGCTTGGCCTTGCTCTCTGGAGCTCCCCATAACTGGGATCACCCAGAACTAAAGAGGGGTGTGCACTCAGCACTCACTGTTCAGTCAGGGAAGGTACTGGGATGCAGAGGTTGGACTTCTTCAGCACGTGCAGGCACCGCTTATTTCTTCCATGCAGCCCAGTTCAGGCTGTTTCAGGGATGTTTCTGTGCTGCCCTCACCTGAGAGCTTGATTACTGTCAGAATATCTTGCTTCAGCTCAAGCGCAAGCACGGCTGACATTGGGGGTCTCACCAGCTCTCCTCCCATTGGTGATGATGGGAAGAGGACCAAGGGCACCAGTCTGGCTGGCTGGAACCATGGCAGGGGCAGCAGCTGGACATCTCTGTGATCTCACCCTCCTTCAAAAGAGCCTTTGCACGGCTGCGAAGGTCAGACTGTCCCAAAACCCTGACAAGTGTTTGCGGGCGGCCGTCTCTCGGCTTTGCTTTTCTCTCCGTAACAGGTTTTCCCTTTAAGAACGCAGAAGATTGATTCCCTTGCAGGGCGCATCGCCGAGCCGAGCCATGTCCAAATGGTTTGCACGTCTGCATTTTTTACTGCTCTCGTTTAATATGTATGCAAATGCAGTCTCTCCTGTCCTCACTCTCTGTGTGGGTTTGCACAGTCAGGAGCACATTCCCATTACTGCTGCCCATCTCCTGCTCTGCTCGGCATTCGAGGAGACTGCCTTTGAAACGCTGATAGATGGAGGTGCAAGGGGGAAAGAGAGAAATGACGGATTTTTGTAATTTCTTTGCTGGGGAGGGTGGAGGAGTTGGGAAACCAGAGAAAGGAGGTTTAAATATATGCAAAATTGTTTATTGGGAGGAAGGGGGGGGCGGGCTCCAACTCTGAGAGTCAGGGAGCGTATTTCGTATGCCATTCCATTTTCAAAGGATTTTAGCTGGAGGTTAGGGAAAAAAATCTAAGCGCTGGCAATAATCTTGTGATAGTGGAAATATTCAGCTTTTCTCCTGATAAATAGACACATGTCATAACTGAATCAGTGTTTCAGGCCTGGAAAGCAATGTTGGGTTGGGCTTTTTTTTATTTTAATAAATAAGGAGCAAGATGTCCAGGGTAGTTCCCTAAAAGGGCGGTAGTGTATGGCTGCTGCTGCTTTGTTTTCCTTCCTATTTTAATAGCTGTATTTTTCCAAAGTGCTTCAAAACCAGCACCTGTGAACCCTGGACATGTGTATACCAAGAGCTACATTTTTATAAGTGAAATGGGAAACTGCCCTCCAGCTAAGGCCAAAATGTGGGAAGCACCTTTAGAAACGTGGCCAGAAGTGGGGAGCTTTTCCTGTCCCCAGTGATAGTAGTTTTTTTTTTTTAATTAGGCCATTTGAAGTTGCAGATCTCCAGTTTTGCATCTGCTTGGGGGTAACTGTGAAGGCTGAGGAGGTTCTTAGTGCGGGATGCAGTGGATCACACATCCCTTCATTTCCCAGATGACTCTGGAGGGGAAACGGAGGCTCATGCTGCTTCCCCCCTCCTGTGGTCAAACTTTAAATCTGGTCAAAGAGCCAGATTTTCAGGTGTATTTTACGCACTTCAAGTCGTTCACTGTTTTAATCTTTAAACACAAAACACCTTTAAAACCTGGTTAGTTTCAAAGCCCATTATGGAGTGCCAAAGCCTTACCAAGCTGCCCTGGCTGGCTGGGGGTGTGGAGCAGGAAGGCTGCCCAGAGCTGGAGGCCACATACCCCAGGGCAGGGGTAGCCGTGGGCAGCCTCCTGCTGCCTGTGCCCTCCACAAGCCTGGCTCTCTCCATGGAGCATGGATAATTAGGTTGAAGTCAGTTCTTTTTCAACCTCTTCCAGGAGTTCATAGACAAAGTTACTTTTGTTTCTAGAAGCCAAAGGGCTTTGTGAGCTGGGAAACCCCCTCTGCTGCCATAGGACTTGTCAGATCTGTTGACTTTAGCATCTCCAAGTTGTGTAAGAGTGTTTTGTGCCTCTTGTGCTCGATGTTGTGAAACTCCTTTCCATGCAGTAGCATGGAAAAGTCCCTCTGTGGGGGAGCCACAGCAGCATACTGACCTTGTGCTAGCTAGAGCTTTGGTTTGTGGAATTCAGATCTTGTCTGCTTTTGGCACGGAGTTAGAGGGACCAAGGGGCAATGTTTAAGAGGCATCCTGGTGTTTGGAGGTGCTCAGCTCCTGTGGTGGTGTGCAGGAGTGGGTTTTCTTCATGCAACAGGCATGGGAATCCTTGCTGTTTAGAGATGAGCTCCACAAGCTGCCTGCTCCTGCCTTTACCTCCCCGAGAATCTGGGAAAAGCCTGCCTTTGGCAATGTTGAGACGTGCCCTAGCTGCCAGCCAGGTGGGATGGCAGCCTCCCCTGCTTACTGGGTCCACAGCCCGCATTCAGGGCTGTCTCTGACACAGAGGGCTGCTCTTTCTGCTTCTTTTCTTTCCATCACATTTGGGAGGTTTATCCTGTCCCTTATCAACAGCCGTGCTCCTGTAGGGCATGAGCGCAGCTCCTGCCCCGCTGCTCCTGGCTGTCCCTCAGTTCCTCTTCCAGTGTGGTTGCTGTGAAGTGTCTCGTGCCACTGTGTCCTCACTCTGGTGGGTTCGTGCTTGTGATCACGGGCTCCAAACTTCCCCTATTACTGTTGCTTTTTGAACAGTGCCTTTTTATTGGCAAGTAGATTCATGGAGCCTTTCTACTTCCTTCATCTGTAAATTGTCCTCTACATAACGAAGGAACCATTCTGACTATGTTTTGATGTGTGTGTCGCCCAACAGATGTCTGGGTGGTTAAAGTGCCCCCTGAGTACAAATATCCTGTGTTTGTGAGCTCTTTGATAGTTGGTTCAGGAATCTTTTTGTTCTTTCTTTCTCTCCTCCAGTCCTGGGGGTCTGTAGCAGATGCCTGCCGAAGTCTCTCCTTTGTTTTCAGCTCCTGATATCTGTGCCCACAGTGTCATTCCTCTACCCTCTCCCTTATCAAATTAGATTATCTCCTTCTTGTAAGTACTTTTGACACGTGCAGCCATGCAAAGGCATGATAAGCATATTCGAACACACTGTTGTGTGTCTGTTGTTCATGATTCTTGTCCTCCTTGCATCTTAGGGCCAAGCTGGCACATTACCTGCCATTCATACTGATACCACCATAAATAAGTTGAGCTGGCTCCTCTCCTGCTTGCAGCCAAGTCCTAACACCCCTTTCGGGCATTGCCACATCACCCTGCATGGGAATCCCAGGCCCATTTTGTCCAGGTGAGTCCTCACTTTCCCTGCCTGCTGTCTCCAGTATCTCCCTTTGTGTTCTGGGCTTGGTTGGTGGCACTGAAGATCCTTCAGGGTGTTACAGGCTTTTTCTTGTTCATTCCTTGGCTTCCTGCCTTTCCACGTTTCTACGTGTGATCCAGAAAAACCTCTTTGTTATTCTGTCCTTCCTCCCCATCACAAACCTGTGTTTCTGTTCCATCTTTCATGAAAAGGTCTAAGACTGAAGGTGAAATGTGATAACAGCCTTCAAAAATATGTCAGTGGCTGCTGCAAACAGGATAGGAATAAACGATTCTCCATGTCCTGCAGTGGGTAGGACAAGAAATTATGGGCTTAAACTATAGTACAAGAGAGATTTAGGTTTCATATTCAGATATCCTGGGGGTGTAGCACCAGAGGAGGCTGCTAGGGAGTCACTGGAGGGGCAGGTAAGATGAGCATCTGTCAGGAGAGGCTGGGAGTCAAGGGATAGTGGGGTGAGTCAGAAGATCATTTTTCATCCTCTTCAGCCCTTTTACCTCCCCTTCCATGTGCTGGAAGCCTCCAGCTGGGCAAGGGGCTTTCTATGGCTTGCTCAGCCAGGCTCATGCCTTTCTGTATCCTTGCTTTTTGTCTCTGTTGCAGCAGTTCTGGCAAACGCAATTGCCGTGAGCCTGGAAATAATCAGGGCAAGGCTCTCTTCCCCAAACATTTCCTTGGTGCTTGGTGGCTCTTTCACACCCCATACACTGGTGGAGGCAATGGCAGCTGCCATCAGAGCACTGGGATGTGCAAAAGTGATCAAAACAAACAATTTGGTACACCCAGAAGGGTCAAGGGGGCAGGCTCAGAGGTGCTGCTCAAGGCCCTCTGTGGGAAGCTGCTGCCAGCTTTGCAGAGGGATGTGTTTGGCACCTGTCAGTGCACAGGTGGAGATGGGAAGGTTCTGATGGCTCCTGGAAGCGCTGTCTCAGCTGGTGGTGTGGGGCTCCCTTTGGCTCAGCTCTTGGGCTGATGTGAGAGTGTGGGCAGGAGGGATGGAAGCTGTACCACTGCCAGCCTTGTCCCTCCTGTGTGTGCCCACCCTCAGTGAGACACCAGGACATGCAGGAAGCCAGGGATTTGGGGGAGTCAGGAAAGCAGGACTCCTTGTAGAGCTCCCGATCCCCACCTCCTCCACAGGACACTGCAGGGCATCAGCCAAACTGCTGTCTTTGCCAAAACAAAAATTAGGAGCCCAAAACTCACAGAGGGCTCCATCCAAAACAAGAGGATGAGCAGCCACGTTGTTTCTGACACTGCTGGCTGGGAGTCCCCTGGGCACCTTCAGCTGCCTGCTCCCGACCCACCTCTCCTCACCCTTCCCCATCTGGCATTGCTGTGATTGTGTCGGGGTCCAGCCACATCTGTGCCGTCCCTGCTTCCCTCCCCAAACCTCCCTGCCTCCTCTCCCTGGGGTGCTGGAGAGGTCCAGGGTCCTGGTCAGCCATGACCCCCTTCACTCACCCTGCAGCCTCATCCCCTTGCACAGCTCCCTACCATGAGGGGCGGGCAGAGAGAAACAGGCAGATGAATAATTTATTATAACGATGCAAAATAGGGCTTTAAAACTCTACCCATATAAATATTTATTTTTGACTCGTTAGCACCACAGCTGCCTCCATGCCCCCCAACCCTTTCCCTTCTCCTTTCAGAAGACCCCCCAGCCCTCTGGGCTGTCGTGACTGGTTCTCCTGGTTCATCTGTCTGTCTGTCTATCCTGCCCTTGCTTTTCACATGATCTGAGCCCCGGTGCCAAATGCTTTCCGGGAAGGAGGAAAAAACCCAACTCTTTCTTGCGTACACGCACACAAAAAACAACAAGGGGAGGGGGGAGACGGAGCGGCACACACAGGCACACGCACAAAACCCTTTGAAGCCTGTGCAGGGTGAGGGTTGTTTCTGTGGTAACGGCGCGGGGATTGGCGGCGGCCGGCGAGGGCCTCCATCCCGCCGTGGTGCCGAGTGATTAATGAGCCCTTGCTGGGCTGTACGGGAGCGCCTGGGCCGGGCTGGGCACCACGGGGCTGCTCCAGCGCCGCCGGACTTTGGACGCTTCTTCGTCCTCCTCTGCTCACCCCCAGGCACGCTTGCTTCAGCAGCACTCCACATCCCCTTGGTGTGCGCTCTTGTGGGATGTCAACCCTCTGAGGGATGGGGCAGCCAGGCTTGGGACATCCCTTTGTTCCCTGCCCTGATGGTTCCAGACCATTCTTGGGGCTGTGGCCTTCATCCTGAGACCGGGCCTTGCTCCTCTGCACTGTTGGTGATCCTAGAGCAGGTCTGGCATCTCTTCTGGAGATGGACCAGAGCTGTGGGGGTACATGGTGGCATCAACAGGGCCACAAGGCAGTCCAGTCTTGTGGGTGCAGGTGAGCCCACACTATTTTGGGGTGTGTCACTCACAGCCTCACCTTGACACCTGCCTGCAGCTGCCTGTCTCCCTCCCACCCTACAGATTCCCAAGGCTGAAAGGTGGCTTATGGCTGAGCAGTGACAAGAGCTGTGCTCTTCTTGTCCCATGGCCAGCCTTGTTTTATGGCACTACCCGTTGATCCAGGTGTCACTGTGGTGCTTGTACCATCTCCCAGCGAGAGCTGCAGTTCCCAGAGAACCTTACACCACTTTGTGCTTTGAAACTCACCTCGTTTTGCTTTCCACTTTGAAAAGGCAGAGGCGAAACAGGCATCATTCGCATCTCTTGGGTGAACAATAATAATGAGTGAGTTTCAAATCTCTTTCCCCCAAAATAGCCAAACCAGAACACGCACAGCCTTCCCGAGCTGCTGTCTGAAACAGATGTGCTGCCAGTGAGCAGCTATTTATAATGTGCAGCATTCCCTTTTCAGCCGCAGCGACTCCAGCCCTCGGCTCTCGCGCTCGGCAGCTCCTTTTGAAGCCTGTAGCTCTAATCCGGGGACTGTTCCTGGTGCTGCTAAAAATCTCCTCGTAAACCCGCCGGGGTGCCAGTGAGCTGGAGCCCTGCCTGCTCTCTGTCTCTAAAGGGGGTTTATCATCCCCAGAGGCTGTGGGATGGGACAGCCCCAACCACGATGGAACAGCACTGGGATCTTGTTGGGTGCTGTGTTGCAGACATCCTCACAGCTGCAGGCTCTGCAGAGCACTGATCCTCTGCCTCGGGGCTGGGGGCTGAAACACTTTCCCAACCCCTAATTTGAGAGGACAGAGGACAAGGGAGGGTCAGGACAGTATTGCTGTGGGGGGAGAGGCTGGTATGGGTTTGAGCTGGTCCTCAACGAAGGAGAAGCATGGCACGATGGCCTGGAGGGATGCAGACAGTGTGGGATGAGGAAAACTGGGGATCCAATTAAAGTGAGATTTGAGGGGGTTTGCCAGCAATGGCACCCACACTTACACTGGGTGTTTGCTGGCCTGGGGGTCCTGCAGCACCACTGGAGCTGTGGCACAGCTGTGGATGAGCACCTGGGGCTACCCACACCCCCAGGGACCGAGGGGGGCTCGCAGGACCCTGTCCCAGGAGTGGCTGCAGCCCACGGTGCAGCCTCGGCCCCTTGCACAGGGGTGAATAAGTGTGCTGGTATGTCTGGGCTGAGGGCTCAGCACACGAGCATGTGGAAGCTGTTTATTGCCAGGGCTGCTGCAGGCCCTGCTCTGCCTCCCCCAGCCAGCCCGGCCGGTGTGGCCGCTCTGCGTGGGGCCAGGGGGGCCCCAGCCCGGGGTGGGGGTGGGCGACTGCTGGGAGATAGGGCTGGTTGGGCCGAGGTGTTTGCTTTTATCACGTCCCCTCTTTTCTGTTTGTTTCTCTCCCGAGCAGGGTGTTTGGAGGCAGGGAGATCACTCAAACCAAATCCTAGGTTTTGGGGACAGCTTGAAACCTTGTCCTTCCTGAAACTTTGTCCTTCCTTCCTGGATAGCCCAGAGTTTTGTCCTCAGCCTTTCACAGCATGGGCTGGGTGATCTGTAAGGAGCTCTTCAGAAAGGGAAATCCTGGAAAACACCCCCCAGAGTGGCCTAAAATGTACTGCTCTGGCTTTGCTCACTCACTGTTTTGGAGGTGCCAGGGGATGGGGTTCATCAGTGGGCAGAGACCAGCCACGAGTCCCAATCTCTGTCTTTGACCTCCAAATCCCGTCTTGAGGGAGAGTATTAGCTTGTCCTTCTGAGCACACACCAGGTCAGCCTCAAAAAGAATGTGGAGAGTTCAAAATGGCCCAGTGAGTTGTCTCTAACCTAGGGTGGAATTTTGGGAAGGAGCAGAGGATGGGCTGCCTTGGCAGGGCTCCGTCACCTCAGCTCTGGCAGCGTGATGGATCAGCTCAGCCCAGTGGGGAGACAGAATCAGGTTCCCATGAGGACGGCATCCCTGGATGAGACTGGAGCTTTCCTTGTTTCCAGTGGTAACAGACAAACCTTTGCTCCTGAAAGACGGACTGTAACACAGCCCATGGCAGTGAAGCCTCTTAAAAGCTGGTCTCATTGCAGTTGTGTTAATTATTAATGAGATATGGGGAAGAAAAACTGGAAAACCCCAACTGTTTAAGGCAAGCTGCTACCTCATCTGTGTCCAGTGGTGTAGGCCTGGCTTTCTCCTGATCCAAGGGGAGATTTATGGGTGTCTTTTCCAGTGACTGGTGTTGGCAAGTATGAATGAAGGGGCTTGACCACCTCTCTGGAAACCATAGCACCCCTAAACTGAGGAGCTAAATGGGTCTTAGCTTGGTCTTCAGCAAAGATTTGCCCCCCAAGGGATAAAGTCCTTTTTGGCAGCATCTCTGCCCAGCAAGATGCTGGAATTGCAGGATCTGGTGGCACAGGGGCACTAGGGATCCTGTCCCAGCCCGAGGCACCCTGCAGAGCTGCGTGGGCAGGATGGGACCCAAAGATGGTGCGTGAACTGCACCCACATAGTGAGTCAGAGCTAGGGGATCTCAGCAGGCAATTTTAAGGAAAAACAAAGTAATGGGGAATTTTCGTCCAAAAGGCTTGTGGACTTTGAGGGTTTCTTCTGGCTGTGGGTATCAGGGATGTCTCCACATGGGTAACTGGGAGGTGTTTCCATGGAAACCAGCAATGTTGCTGCGGGGGGGACCCCATGGCACAGATTTGGACCTTTCATCAACACTGCAGTAGCAGTGCTTGGCATGTAGAGGCACCAGCCTGATGGAGGCTCGTGGCACAACGGTGCCCTGGCTCCATGGTGTGCAGCTGGGAGAAGCTTTGCATTGCCCATGGTCCTCCATGCGGGGAGGAGATCCCAAACCTCAGGTGCAGGTGATAACCATAGGTGCTGCCAGCCCATCTGCCTTCCCACCAGCCCTTCCAGCAGCCCCTGCTTCCCACAGCACCCTCCTCTCTCCCCTCTCCATTCTCTTCCTTTCCATTCCTCATTCTCTTTCTCTCCCTTTCTTCCCCTTGCTCCACCCCCCTCCAGACTCCTCTGTGGGGCATTGATTTTTCCATCCATCAGTGAAACGCTTGAGGAAAATGAAAGAGCATCTTCTTGATCGATCAGGAGAACTCTTCAGCCTGGGGTCAGGAAGGGTTTGAATCAGCTGCTCCCCTGGCATATCATTACCCCCTCTCTCCCAAGCTGGGGCTTTTCACACGCCTGCAGGAGCAGCCACCCCACTGTGGGGCCAGAGCATCGCTCTGGAGAACACGTCCGTGTGTGAATCCATGCTGGGAGAGAGCTCCTGTGGATGTGCTGGGTTTCGGGGCTGCCAGAGCTCGGTGCTGGGCCGGGTCTGTGCGCTCACGCTCGCTCTGTGCCGAGCAGGGTGTGTCGAGTGGGTGCGAGCGGGCGCTGCTCCCAAGCCGGAATCGACCGCTCCGTGTCGAGCTAATTCTGTGCAGAGCGTGGTGAGGGTGGGGAGCTCTGAGGCTGTGAGTTTAGAGAAGCTGAAGGAGAACTAAATCTGACAGGAACCGGGTGCCCAACTCCCTTCTCTGTTTTGAACATCTCATTTGCACGGAGCATCGTCTGGGGTATGCTGCACATACGGACCGCGTTGGTAGCAGCCTGGAGATGCCTGTGGAAATGCCAGAGTTTGCCATCTGGTACCACGCTGGCCTCTGAGGTCCCACTGCTTGCTGCCCTCCCCCAGAGAGCCAACAAATAGCTGAGGGAGCTTCTCATTCCACCGTGGGGTGGCTGCATGCAAATGTTGACTTCTTCATGGCAACCGGTGTGAGTCATGCTGGGAGCTGGAGGGGGACCTCGGTGCCTGTAGCTCTCCTGCTCTCTGCTTGTGGACTGTTGCCTGCTTGCACAGAGGTGTTGGCACAGCCTTCCTGTACTTTGCTGGAGCTTCATCTCTGCTCAATGGGATGTGCTCACTGCTTTTCTTGTGAGAGGTTCCCAGTGCTCATGTGTGCACTGGTGGGATTCAGCAGTTGAAGCATGTCCTGCATGGGGGCTGCTGCCTTGAGTTTTGTGACACAGCAGGGAAAATTTATCCTTTGGATTCGTCCTAAGGAAAGACCTTCTGAGCTTGCATTCCCGTCAGCCCGAGGGATACCAATCCCAGAGCCAGCACCAGACATTCCAGCACATCCCAGAACTGATAGGTTCAGCATTGCCAACCTCCACTGACCCTAAGGCTCCCCACTCCCAATTTCCCCTTATTTTCCACAGGTATTGGTAAATGCATTTCTTGAGCTAGATGAAGGGGTTTCAGACCTAGGGGTGAACAACACATGGCTGGTTGGAGCTTGCTGGACTAGAGCTGGGACACAGCATCTTCCTGTGGTGGGTTGTGCATCTCCATCTAACAGCTCTCAGTGGGCAGAGGCAGCATGAAATCACCTCGAGGGTGATGAGGAACACTAAGAGAGCATGGGGGAAATGCATTAACCGTGGGGTTCTTGCCCCATGATGTGCCACTTTCACCTGGAAGCTCAGAGCCATTTAATTCTCCTTGTGTTTCCATGCCGGTCTGGGAACGAGCATGCATGGAAAGAGATGAGGAGAGAAAAGCAGGGTGAGAAACCAAAGCTGAAAGCTCCTGCTCCCACCACAGCCAGTTCTGACCAGCCAGACCAGAGCTCCACTGGAGAAGGACAATGCAAAAGCTTTGGCTTCCTCCCTCCAAACCAGCAGGCATGAGGCTGCCCCGGCATGGATGTGTTGCAGATGTGCTGATAGCAGTGAGCTGAGTGCTGACACCGCTGTGGAGGGGCTGTAGGTAAGGCAGAACTGCGTTTATCTGCACCACAGATAATGTCTTCTGCTGAAAGCAGCCGAAACAGCTGCATCCTGGCTTTGTGGCACAGTTTATTTTACAACAGGTAATAAGAGCTTGTCCCATGTCCCTGGTAAAACCTTGACATAAAGCCCCATCTGACCAGGGTCTTTTCCCTGGTGGGATTTGGCATCAGTCAGACAGTTGGGGGAACTTCACTTAACCTGTGAGTGTTGCATCCTAATAGAAACGTGGATCTAACCCAGTTTTCTTGAATCTGCATCGCTCCACTGATAACAAGGGAGAGAGGCTGATTTATGCAAGTGAGTATGGGATCTTCCTGTTATTCCTTGCAAACAGAGGGCTTTGGTGAGCTGTCACCAGGTACTGTCACTGCTGGGTTCAGTGCAGATAATGGGGATGGGGAAACTCATAGCATCTCTCCATTCTCTGCTGACCATCTTGCTGGCTACCCTTGGTCATATTCCTTGGTCTTCCTGCTGTCTCCTTGCTCCCAGGTCTGTAAAATGAAGATAAATTACAATTTGACTTGCTGAGGAGCTTGCAGCCCAGTTAAGAAGTGCACACTAATTAAAGTGAGCTCCTCCATTCCTGTTGATATCCCATAGCCATCAGTGGGGCGCTGGAAAGCTCTGGGATGTGGGAGTGTGAAGTTGCGACAGAGACAAAACAATACACTCTCAGACTGCTGAACAGAAAGTGGATCCATGTGTTAATCTGGGAAAAGGAGTGTGAAAATAGCTGCAAATCCTTCACGACTTTGTTGTAATTTCTCCCAGATAGGATCCAGCCTGCTCCACACTCCAGCCTCCTTGGCTCCCAGGTCATTAGTGAGCTGAACCTGAGGCTGATGCAAGAGGAAACCCTGTCCCATTGCTGGGCTTTGTGCAGGACTGCTAGGGGGAAATTTAGGGGGAAAGGGTTAATTATTGCATTGTTTGGGGGCAGCTGGGGTTCCAATGGCTTGAGGATCAGCCAGGTCTGCTCCCTGGTGTGTCTGGGGCAGGCTCCTGGCTGGCTCAGCCTGGCTGCCGGAGGAGCCGGGAGGACGCCCAGGCAGGTAGAACAGAGCGGTGCCTCTGACAGCAGCACGCTCACATCGGGTGGCTGACCGTGGGTGCGGAAAGCCGGCCCCTCCCAGCTGCCCAGCTGCCTTCTGCTAATGCTCATCTAATTAAACAGCAGCCTGGAGTGGCTGAAACCAGGGCAGCAGGAGAGCTGAGGTTTGCATTCAATCGGTTCCTGTCTCCAGCTCAGGATCCAGAAGAAAAACCCATTTCATATTGTCAGATCAATACGCAGGTGGCGTTCCCCCTCCTTTTCCCTTCACCTTCTCCAGCTCTCCTTTCCCCTCCCGGGCCAGGGAAGCTTTTGAAAATTGGAGCTGGGCTGGGATTGCTAGCTGGTGGTTTTTGCACCTCATCCCCCCTCCTGGATGCCGTGCGTGCCACACATGTGCTGAACAGCTGAGCCGTGCCAGGAATGGTGATTGTTGGGACCGTGATCTCAGCAGGTATCTGGGAAAGTGAGTCTTGGCTTCAAACTGGGGCATGGTCCCTCCTTCAGGGAGGATTTTCAGTCGCTAAAGTCTCCAAAGAGCCATTGTCTCCTTGCTGAGCCAACCCGCTCAGCTCCAGGACTGCAAATGTGGGTAGGATTTGACCAGCAACTTTTGTCCTGTTTGCTCAGGTACAGGCGAGGGTTAACAAGAAGCGACATTTTATTTTGCTGCATCCTTGGCTTTCTGGAAGGAGATGCTCTTCCTGGTGCTTCTGCTGTTGTAAATGCATTCTTCTTCCCAAGGTGTCTTCTGAAAATGAGCTCTAGCATGTTGTCAGTGGTGGAGAGATGATTATGGAGAAGCAGCTGTCCGTCCCCTCCTGCCAGCTCCCGGCGAGGCAACGGGAGGGGTGGCTGCTCCTCTGGGTGCTTGCTGCTGGCAGCAGATTTTGCAGTGCCTGATCCAGGCTCTGGTGTAAATAAGCAGCTTCAGGCTGTGGCCTTTTCCACCTCATCTCAATGCACCGGGGCAAACAACCATCATGCAGTGCCCAGCTCCACGCAGCCTCCAACCATGGGGTTTTTTTCACAGTAAGAAAGTTGTACAAATCTTCCCAAGCGTCAGCGTGCTCAGGCAGCCTGCAAGGGGTCGGCTTCAGCTCCTGTATTGTTTCTCTCTGCAGGAGAGAAATTACTGTCCTAATTCTTCATGCAAAAATGAGGGATTGGAAACAGGCTGAAGGGGAGAGGAGCTGGATGGGTGCCCCAGAGACCTCACCAACTCAGAGGATGGCAGCCCTGTCTGAGGTTACCATCTCTCTGTCCCTTCCCCGGTCCCTTTGTCATTAATGCTGAGCTGGATTTATTGGGTTTATTATCTGTGCTCCTGCACCAGGATTCAAACACTGCCCATCAGCGTCTGAGCCATACTGGATCACAAACCATCAAACCATCTCGGGATGCTCCAGCCAAGAGGGAAGTGAGCTCCACACCTGCTAGCAGGGCAGGGCTGTCACAGCCAGATGCAAGCTCTTCCCCGGTATCTCCCTCTCTTCCCCTTGCCCTAGCCTCAGGCCAAGCAGGAAAAATCCTTCAGCAGACCCCAGCTGGGGCTGCTGGCTGCCGGCTTTCCATGGCAACGGTCCATCAGGGGGTCGGAGTCGACAGCAAAAAATGCTGCCCCCCTCCTTCCCCCGCCTGGGCTGCCGGTCGCTATTTTGATTGCATTCCTGGGGAGCTGGGCTGCAGATGTGGTCGCCTTATCTTGGGAAGGTCTGAGTCAGTTTTTCCCTGTGTGACAGAGCAGGCAGCTGAGGGCTGGAGGGAGGAATAAATAACTCCTGAGGTATGCCAGGGATGTCTGTCCCTGGGGACAGGGTGCTGGGCCAGGAGCTTTCCAGCACCCCGATGCTGGAGTCACGGTGCCCGTGTGTCGCGGCACATACATAGGGGACAAGGGAGAAGTCTCCTCTGAGCAACCTTCAGGCATCCTTGACACCTCAATCAAGGGAAAAAAGGAGTTGGCCCAGGAGCATCTGTGCTGTGGGCTGGATCCTGCCCCCAGGAAGACCTGAGGAACCCATCCATGGGGGAGGAAGCACATTCACCCCACAGCACATGTCCATGACATGCGTGCTCACCGCTCCTCGACCCTCCCTGGTGTGTCAGTTCAGGAACTGATTCTCTGCAGCTGTACACGGGGTGGCTGAGAGCAGGATCCACCCCCACGGAGTGGACACACCACCTGTCCCCCAGTCCTGGTCTGCATCCAGGAGCTGTGAGCAGACCTCAGTGTGCAGCACCCATGATGGTTCAACTGCCTGGCTCTGGCCTGAAGGAGGTGAGACAGTCACTGGATCCTCTGTTGGTGTTCTGAAAGGGGAGCTGCTTCCTTCCCTTTCTCAGGGAGACGATGTCCTCTGATTGCTTTTCTGCTGAAGAAGCTCACTCCTGGATGCTTCACCATGGAGATGTGGTGTCTCCGTTCCCAGCAAAGCTGTTGGTGCAGCCCTGATGATCGGTGCAGGTTTCATGCTGTAAGCTCAGCTCCTTCTGTAAAGCAAAGACCTGAGGCACAGCCTGCTCAGAGCTGAGGGAGGGTTTTGTGTAAGGTGCCATTATCTATCCAAAGCATTAACCCCTCCAGAGGTCATGCACTGAATAATTATCAGTCCAACTCAAGAAAAACAGATCTGCTTTAAGTGTTAAACACACTACAAGTTTTCCTTCTGTTGGTGGAATCCTCATCTTGGATTTTACAGCATTTTTCCAAAGTCTGGCAGCTTAGGGAGCAATTCTGCTTTGTTTTCATCTTCCTTTCTCCAAGTGAGAGCAGGGTTTGTCATGCAGCCCCTGGCTTCAAGAGTTGGTGGTTAAAGTCTTTCAGGAAGGGTGGCAAGCAAAGAAGACCCTTCAGTGATGGAGGGTGGGAAATGCAGAGCCTGGGGGATGACAGGACACCAGGGGCTGGCTGGTGGTTGTGGTGGCCACCATGTCCTCCCTGCTGTAGTGGGACCTGGGGCAGCAGCAGCGGGTTCAGCCCGTGTGGGACTGGCTGGACACCATGGGATGTACCAGTGGCATTGGGACTGGGGTCCAAGCTGGCTTCCAGCCTCTCATCTTGGAGCAGCAACCAGGAGCCAGGGCTCGGGAGAGGGTTTCTATAGCAACAGCTGCCACTCACTCCCCATCTTGGATGTAAATTAGTTAGGATTTTATTAGTGTGCAGAATTTCAAGAGGCCAGAGCTGGCAAAGAGGCCGGACGAATTCAGGACAGAAGTGTTCAAGGGGAGCATCTTTAGGAGTTTGGGCCAAGGCAGGGTTTGGGGTTTCTAAATTGTGGGAATGCCTGTTTCTTCACCCCAGGGACAGCAGCCACATCTGAAATGGCTCTGGGTTTTCCACACCTCAAGGTTTGATATGGAGCACCTGCTGTCAGGCCCTGGGCTGGGCAGCTCTGTGTCTCCAGGTGGAATTTCAACACCTCTTTACCTCTGTTTTGCAAAGAGGTTCCTCAAAAGGGCTAAAAATGTGAGACTACCTCAAGTGACTGCAGCTGGTGCAGCTCCCTCTGGAGAGTTTTCAGTTAACAGCTTGATGATGAAGCTGCCTGATGGGTCAGCAGGAGACTTGGTGGGTACCAGTGACCTTCTGGGCCAAAGAGATGGCAAACTGGGGCTTTTTGAGAGTCATGGGTGGGGCTGCAGTCTTTATTAGGGGGTCTGCATGTCTGATATCCCTAGGCCATCGGGCTCCTTCTTAGAGGGATCATGTCTAGCTCATGGGTATCTCCACGGACATCCGGATTTTTTCTGGAGCTGACTCTGCTTGGGAAAGTGCTCCTGGTTGTCTGTGCTGCTCTGCTGGGAACTATCCTCTTTGTATGCTCAAATGTAAGCAAATAAGGAGTATGATTGTAATGCCAGTTGTTGCCCCCAGATCAGAAATCTGCTATACAACTTGTGTGAAAAAATCTGATTTCTATGTGCTTTCCCTTTCCTGTGTGGATAGGAGCTGTATTTTCAGAACTCATATTTTCAAGTCTTTGCCTCTAACCATGAGAGCTGAGGATTTTCCTGCTTAATGAAAGAAGAAGTTTGATTTTTCCTTTTTTAAATTTTTCTTCTCTAACTTCATGGCTCTGGGAGCCATGAAGGGGCTTTCTGGAAGTCAAAAGGTTGTGCAACACCTTGTGATGGTGCTGTGATATTTGCCAACACTGGGTTATAGCTGGATGGTGATGTGTAAGGTTTATATATCTAGTGTAGAAATAATATGAATGCTCTTGTGTGCAGCAAAAAAAGAGGGCTGGAAGCACCCTTGAAATACTAGAAGTGTGGGGCTGGGCTGGCTGGTTGGCAAGTGTCTACTTGATTTGGAAGGAGGATGGTGGGGGGAAAAGCCGGATTTTTTTGTTTTAGGAGTTTGTCATGCTGCAAAACGACTTACAGAGGAGTGGCTGATGCTCAGCTGGGATGGGTTATGCTGGGATCAGAAAGGGAGTTTTCCTGCCCCATCCTGTGTGAGTGGGGCTGGTTGTAGACAGACCCAGCTGCAGTCAGTGCTTGGGGGGACCCTCTTGGCCTCATCCATAAATACTGACATTATAATTACTGTAACAACCTGCTCTTCTCTTCCTGCGTGGCGTTCATTCCCTGGCCTTAGGTAATGCTTTTTTCTTGTTGATTTGCTCCCTTCTTCACCTCCCCCTCTTTTTAATTCCTCGACACACTGTGGAAACATCAATTAATTAATCTAAATAATAGTTATTATTCAAGAACCAATTTGCTATCATGGATTGCACTGGTGTGGTGAAAATAACCCATCCAGGTGATGTGAAATTTGGGTTATTGGAGCTGGGGCAGTTCCTTCTCTGGGTGTGTG
The DNA here is from genome assembly GCA_013390105.1 of Tichodroma muraria. Lineage (NCBI taxonomy): Eukaryota > Metazoa > Chordata > Aves > Passeriformes > Sittidae > Tichodroma > Tichodroma muraria. The sequence goes on from WAAG01073605.1 coordinate 65,895, forward strand.
CCCCAGTACAGGGCATGGTTGGTGCTGTTGGTTTAGCAGGACTCTCTGCCCTGCCCAAGGTGCTGCCTGATGGAAAGGGCAGCCCCTAAGGCAGGGTTTGCTTTCAAAATAAATTGGCCTTTCATAGGGGACCATGTCCTAAGCATGATGGAAATGCTAAATGTGCTGATAATGCAACTTGAAACAGATCCACAGAGACTTTGCACTGGTGTCCTGAATGTGACTGGGAGTGGAAAAGGAATTGGGTGATGTGTAGGGTAATTGGGCTGTGAACTCTGCTGGTGAGTCAGCAGTGCAGGAGGTGCAATACTGGGCTGGAACAGGGGTGCTGACCAATGCTCCCCCTGATCCCTGAGAGGATTTGCTTCCTACAAGGAAGTCAGTGCAGACTGTGTTAGCCATAGCAGAAGGGCTCTGGAGACTCCTTCTGGTGCTCCAGGGTCAAGTTTGGGCTCCAGGTCTTTGGGGGAAGTGACCCTGAGATGGTCACGTCTGTCCCACTCACAGGACCGAGCAGAGCGGGCGCAGAACATGAGAGAAGAATTCTGTCCTTGAGCTGAGAGAGACTGAGTCCCCACTGTCCTGATGGTTTCCAAAATTACACCAACCCTTCCTGGGCAGCAGAGCTGGGGCCTTTGGGCAGGAGGCTGCTCCACTGGATGGGATGGGGACCACACAAACCTGATGCAGGGAGAGTGATGACTGCTCCACACCTGGTGTTAATCAGTACTTTGGAGGATGGTTGTCCCCAGGAGCAGCGGGCTTTGCATTTACAGGAGGAAATGTAACAGCTTGGGGACACCCAGGTGCCTTCCTCAGGTTTGGGTGGGGGCCCTGAGCCAGCCCCTGTTCAGAGAACTGACCTTGGTGAAGGCAGCTAATGAGGTGCGACCCCTTGAGCTCGTCCTTCAGCTCCATTGAAGGAAAGAGACTTCAGGTGCATGCTTGAATTTAAGCACTTGGTGAAGTTTGTTCCTGTTCCTGGGCCTCAGGGCAAAGATGGCTGCATAAATCGGGAGATAGTGTGACAACACACGAGGCCAACTTTGGGGATTAGCTTTACTGGGCTGCTTATTTTGCAGCTCCAGAGTTTGGGCTCTGGAGCTGTCCCGCCTCTTTGTCATCTCCTGCAGCCTCACTGCATCCTCCTCTTCATCACAGGCTCCATCCTTCCCTCGCTCTGGTGTCAGCCGCTCTCCCCAAGGCTGCTCCATCCCTCCACTGCCATCCCTCTGCCTGCAGAGCAGAAAGCTCGTGGCCCAGATATTTTACTTCACATCAGCACAAACCCAACCCAGATCTTTCTCTGAAATGGCTCAGCTGGGCACTGCATGAGCAGAGCCTGCCCTGCAGCCAGGTGGTGGGGGAGACCCCCGGGGTGCCCCTGCCCCTCTCTGGGGTTGCAGTTCTCCCTCTGTGGCCGTGCATCTGGCTGCTCTGGGCTGGCCGGGAAGCTGGAGCCTGCGATTAGCTCGGGAGGCAGCAACAGCAGCCTCTGCTTTTCCACACGTCGGTATTTTTAGCTCTGCTGTGCATTAGCGTGCAGGAGCTCAAACTGCGAATCCTGGCTGAGGTTTTATCTGTTGTGACAGCCCTTAGGGCTGTAGTCAGACACTCTCTCGCTTGCTTGCTCCCTCTCTCCCTTTTTTTTTTATTTTTCCTTTCTTTTTTTTTTTTTTTTTTAAAGTTTGGAGCTTGAATCTGCTCTCTCCCTACGGAGACACTGTGCAGCTGTCAAGACAAGGGACCAAGGGTGGGGAATAGGGTCCAAAGTGTGGTTTGAGCCCCTTTACAAGGGAGCTCTATTCAGCTCCTTTCTGTACTTTTCCATTCCTCCTTGCTGCTGCTGTCAGAGCTGGAGTGGTCAGAGCTGATGCTGCAGGATTAGGTACTGGCTCGCCCCTGCTGCCCTGCCCCAAAGGGTCCCCAAAAAGCTGTGCTGGGTGACAGCTACACGACTACTGGGGACAGCAAAGCAGAGAGCAAAGGCCAGCCCCATCCAACATGCTGGGGTTTGGCAGATCTAGTGCTTTGTCTGCTGCTGCTTTTTCAATTTCCCTTTCCCAAACAGCACAAATGTTGCCCTTTTTGGGGCTGCTTTGGGCTTCTGGCACCCCAGAGCACTGGGGAGAAATCAAAATCCTTTGTGAGGGACTTGCTTCAACACAGGTTTTTACTGTGCTTAAACAGTGTGTCTGATCTCCCCCAAGAGAACAAGACCTGTGAATTCACCCTCCAACCTGGCTCAAAGCACACAACACTTTGGTTTGGTTTCTTTAAGGAGGCTTTTCTTTATTGCTTCTTGTCTTCCTGGACACCTTCCCCCCCACCCCCAGGACATTTTCTAACTCTTAAAGAGCTGCACAAATTCGAAGTATCTTTTTGTCACCTCAGTACATCTGAAAGATCAGCTGGAAGTAGGGTGGCAGAAAAGGCAGCACTGATGATACCCTTCGGAAGGGTGAGGAACCAAAGTGCTGAATGGATTTTGGCTTTCCAGCCCTCTCAGTGACCTGCCATGCCAGGCTCTGCCCACATAAGTGTGGGCTTAAAGGGAACAGAAGCTGTCTGAAAATCTGGTGCCCCTGGAATTTGTCCAAGGTCATGGGGGAAGTCGGGGATAGAATGGGAATGGGATCTGGCTTCCTGTCCCACGTGTCCAGCCTGTGTCTCTAGCCCTTAGCACATGCCTGCCTCACATCTTTCTGGCTGGAGCTTCTTGCACACGTTTTTTAAGATGTCCATACCAAGTTTGATGTCTCTTGGAAGAGAGGACAGACCCTATGCAGGGAGGGTTGATTCATCCTGCTTTTCCTTCCTGAGAAGGGCTTCTTTAGGGTGCTTAACCACAGGGTGTTGAGGAAAATCTGTATTTAGGTAGTAAATAGTGATTTGGTATTTTTAAGGCTTTTAATACCTGAGGAGATCACAGCAGCACTCCAGTGGTCCCAAGTTGGGCCAGGGCTGTGTGTCCCCAGGAGCTCAGTGTGCGTGGATGCTGAGGGGGCTGGAGGGAAGCAGAGAGGGGAGAGATGTTTGTGATGGGTCACAGCTCCTTTACACAAGCCTGCCCACACCACATTTCCTCCTGTTGTCGCATTGTTTGCAAGTGCAGCAGGTTCAGCATGCAGCAGCTCCCACGTCTTTGTCTGAGATGGTGCTGGCGAAGACTGAAAGGCTGCAGTGATGGGTCAGAGGGTTCCAGGAGCACGGGGGGCTAGCTTTGTCACCTAGTTATCCGGGACAAATCCAATGGGGAGCCTCAGATATCTCCCTGGGTCCTCCTGCTTCATTTGCATTGATAAGGTGTGGAGGGACATCCCAAAGTTTGTCTGGCAAGTCCACAAATCGGGCAGCTTTTCTAATTAACTGTCCCTCCACTGCGATTGCTCTGTTCTCCCCCCCAGTTCCTCCCTCTCTTGCTGGCAGCAGCCAATGCTGTGAACCACAGAGACAAACTGCACAGTGCTGCTGGCTCGACCTGCAGCAGGGATTGCTGGAAATACCCGGTGCCTTTGCCCTTTTGCAGGGAGCACCCAGGGATGAGGATTTTGCAGCTCTGTGGTGCAGAGCAGGGTGCATGGGGCTTTGCTCCAGTGGCATTTTCTTTGTGCAGGTTGTTTGTGCCGTGTGTGTTTTTGGGAGCAGCCAGAGCATGGCAGGTACCTATGCACAGGGCTTTGGCATCTCCAAAACAGCCCCTGAGCAGCTCTGTGAAGTTGGGTTGTCAACTTCTCCTTCTGTCCCCCAGCCTCCTGGGGCAATCCCACTGATGGCTGCAGGGGACAGATGGAGATACTCTACATCACTGAAAACCCAGTACAACAGCTCAGGTTTGGAGCTGCTTCACCCTCTCTAGGTTCTTCTTGCTGAGGGAAGCTGCTAACAGCAGCTGGAGCTGTTTCCTGGTGTGCACAGAGTCCTCTGTCATTGCAGTGTGGGGCCAGGAATGTCTTCCTTTCTTCCTTCTTCCAGGGGCTATGACACCTGAATAGCTAGATGAGGTCTAAAGGAATTTAAACATTGCTGGTTTTATTTCCAGATGTTAAGCTGGGAGATTAAGGAGGGGGCAATGGCGATGGGGATAGAGGAAGTTAGTACTTTAGGAGTTTTTAAACTTTAAAAACATCTCGTGGCACCCATGTTAATGCATCTTCTTGCATTAACAGTGTCCTTACACAATTTCAAACACTCTAAGAATTGGTCTCTAAACCGCTGGCTGATGTCCTTGTGGATGATAGCAAAGACTCAAAGGATGATGGCTGCAATGGGGCACTTCCCTCCTTGAGCCAGCTGAGCTGTTCCCATGCTATCAGACCAGACCCTTGGGCACACCAGCTCTCCCTGCCCTGTGTCCTGGAGGGAGCTGGATATAGGCAGGTCTGTGTGGGGGCTCTGGGTGTCTCCAGGTGCTCACACGGAGTCTGATGCTCAAATCAGACTCTATCCCTACCTGATATCCTGAGCTTCCCAGGCTGCAAGCAGTTCCTCTGCTTATCCCCAAACCCACCCACTTCTTCCTCATCCCACTCCTTTGCCTCCTTGCTCCGGAGCTGTCTCGGGCTCTCGCTGCGGCCGATGCTTCGGCGCTGCCAGGAGTTTGATCTCCAACTGCTTCCCAGCCCCCTCGTGCATGTGGGCACCGGGAGGAGCTGAGAAAGTGGGGAAGAGATGAACAGCAGGAGAAGAATTCTTAAGTGAGGGGATGGGGGAAGGATGAGGAAAGCAAGGAGGGGGGAGAAAAAGTGAGAACAGGGAGGAGGAGGAGGAGGGATGAAGGATGCTGCCTTGTCCTTGGATTTATATTGGTTGAGTTGCACTGGATTAGCTAAAAGTGGTGCAGAGCTGCCTTCCCCTCCCTTTTCCTCCAGGCACACACTCCTGTTTGGAGCTGAATGCCTTAATTCACTTCAGCTTCAACCTGCTCCTAATTGACTTAAACCACATGGAAAGAAACTCTGCTTCCCCAGCAAGTGGCTGCAAAATTGCACCTTCAGTGAAGTCAGTGTGATTCTGCATTTAAAGAAAGCCGGGGTCTGGCGGGGATGTGTGCAGGGATATTGGTGCCAGGGGGCTGTGCTGAGCTATCCAGAGCCCCACTGGGCTGCTCCACTCCAGAGGGGTTTTGCTCTCACGCTGAGCAAGTTGGGAATTGGGGGTGATGGGGGGCTTTGAGTCATGGGGATTTGGCTGTTAGAAGAATTGCTGTTTCTTCTCATTCCTCTCTCCTCTATCCCTCTTCTCCTGCTGCAGATGTCTGCTATAAAAAAGAGAAGAAGGGGGGGAAAAACCCCACCCTCCCCAAATGTCATGATAATGCTCACTGGAGGGCTGTTTCTGCTGCACATCTGATATGTATGACAGGGTCAGATTAACCGAGCCTCTGATTTCCAACCACAGCTATTCTGAAGGCACCAAAACCAATGCAAAACACCCCAAAGGGACTCCTCTGTGCTGAAGAGGAGCTGGCCAGGCAGGATGAGCTCATGGTGCTCTGGGGATGTGCCAGCCCAGTGCTCGGCGGGACCAAATGCTAGGCAAGAAAGAGGAGAGCATGCTTTGGAGATGAATCTGGTCTCCTCAAGCTCAGGCTTTCAGGGAGGCAGAGATTTTACTTTGTATTTAAGGTTGGGGATTTCAAAGACAGAAGGGGAGCAGTGCTGGTAACTACAAGAAAGTATCTGATGTCAGGGGATGTTCTCAAAACCCCTCTTCCTTGTCGAGGGCTCCTGTCACACCTGGACACGCTGTCTGAATGGAGGGCAGGAAAGCCTTTTTATTCCTTCCTCCTATTCCCTCCTCTTCCGACCTCTCTGCATCCTCTGTCACCAATTTTGGCGTTGCTACATTTCTCTCCCTCTGCTTGATTCTAAACCCGAGGAGTTACCCAAGGTTCTGTCTCAGCTGTTTTTTAATGAGACAGTTAGCCGTTCTGAGCCCTAGAAAACAGGGGTGGAAGTGACCTCTGGAGACTGACGTATCCTGGTGGCAGGAGTTATACCCAGAGAGAGTGTTTAACTTTTCCCCATCAGCGAGTCCAGCACCCTGCACAGGGCTTCTTCCCAGGTTTCCCTGGGTGATGTCCGTGTCCCAGGGCTGCACCGCTCCTGTGGGGCGGCTGCCAAAAAAAAACATCAACACCCTCTCCTTGCAATGGGAGCTCTTTGGAGACGCCTGGGCTGGGGATGCTAAAGGGGAAAATGTTTCCCAGGGCAGGATAGGGAAAGTGAGAGCTGTGGAGGACCCCCTTGGCACAGGGCTCTGCTCCCAACGCTGGTGCTGTGCCTCACACCCAGCCGGTGCTGGGTACCATCGACCCTCCCTGGGGCTGGGGGGGGCTGCACAGCGGGGTCCTGCCAGTACAAGGGACACCTTATGAGCACCCCTTGTAAGTCTCTGGTTGCCACTGGCTGAGAGTCTCCCTGGGATGGGGCTCGAGCAGGAAATCAAGATGAGAAGGGGTGGGAAAAAAAACCCCAAAAATCCCCACGGAGCGGGAAGCAGAGTCGGGAGCGGAGCCGCTCAGCTGATGGGGTTGCCATGGCGACGCGGCGGTGAGGAAAAGGAAAAGGCAGAAAATAGCCCAATGCCGGGCTGAGACCTGCGGGAGCCTGGCCCGGCAGTCTCCTCCATCCCCGGCCCTATTTCTGTCCTCCTTCCTGTCTCTTTCTGCTTTCCTCCCCTCATACTGTTCGATCTTCTCCAGCCAGAAACGCCCCTCTCCGAGGAGCCACCGAGGGGTGGCTGGGGACTTTCTCTGCAGTGCTGGGGTGGGGGGCTGAAGGGAAAGCATGAAGGATCCTCTGCTGTAGGGCTGGATGTGGTCAGGTCTATTCCCTTTGGGGCAGAAGGTTTGGAGGCAGCCAAGTCACATGCAGAGGACCAACATGGGTGCAGGGTTAGAGCCATGCTGCTGGTGGAGGATCTGGGATGGCACCTGGAGAGCCCAGGGACCAGCACAGGTTTGGTGGAAATGTACTTCTACCCATGCAAGCCAAGTTTTGTTTCTCAGATTGTGCGTGGGTCAGGTTGGGTCGTCTGCTGTCTCCTGACAGGTGATGCCCAGTTTTAAGGATGGACAGAAGTTTTGTTTCATGTGCTGGATTGTTTTCCTCTCTGGGAAAGTGATGCTTCATAACCACAGCGAGTCATTTCCCCTCTCTGAGTCAGACTGGGGCCTCTTGCATGGTGTATATTGGGTCTAACTATTGAACTCAAGCTCACTGAAAAGGAACAGAAACCCAGGCTGGTTAGAAAAAAAAGAAAGTGTCGTGGTGCCAAACCCTGGGGGATTTGCCCCACAAAATGGAGACACCAACCCAGGCTCTTTGCTTTATCACAAATACTTAAGGTTACAGAGTCTGGTGGCCATGAAGAGATCTTAGTTTTCAGTAAAAAAATAAAGGTAATGTTTCTACCTCCTGGGGCCACAGCAAAAAGCAATAAAGGTAAATGTGACCTCATAAAGCATCAAAAAGCAGAAGATACACCATAACCACCCAAGTGAGCACTCTTCACAAACTCTTATAGACCCTCCTCATGATTTTGTTTGGGGCTTGGCAATGACGGATGGATGCCTGAAGCTGGCAGTGCTGCAGATGAAGGAGCTCATTCTGCTTCTTCTTCCTCCTCCTTCTTCCACCTCTCTATTTTCTTGCCTCTGCAGCAGATGCAGTGCTGTGCCTGGGTGTGAGCAGCCGTGCACAGAGCTGTGAGTGCAGATGCACTCAGTGCACCACCAGTGTGTTTGTGTTGCTATCCCTGAGCTCAGGGTGCCTTTCCCTTTCTCCTTCCCCTTGCTGGGGTTCTGCTCCAGCAGAAACCTTCCTGGAGCTCCCACCTTCTTCCTGCATGAAGAAGCTGTTGCAGTTTCTCCCACTTCTCCCTGCCTTTGTGCCTGTACCACATCACTCTGTGGTCTCTCATAACTTGTGCTGATGCTTGGGATGCAGATGGCCCAGCTAATGAGGCTCGAGCAGTAAATCTCCATTACTGGGCCAGTTTTGCTATCCCTTGCTCTGGCCCTGACCCTCACCTCACCCAGGCTCTCATCCCTGGGAGGCCAGAGGGGAACAGGAATTCCTCCTGATGTCAGTGATGTTCCTGGCACAAAGGAAAGTGTTGGATCCTCCTGGCCTCGTCAGCTGTTGTTTTGGAGGCTGGCTCCTCTTGCAAGGTTTGTTCCTCCCTTCCCTGTAATTCCCAGGGGTGTTCTGCAGACACCCCAGCTCTTTCCCCCAAAGGAGGTGTGTGAACAGCTTTATCTGGAGAGCTCACACCTCTGTGTGAACCACCCCCCATAAACTGTCCCTGCACTCCCTTTCCCCTAAGGACAGGGGCAGGAAGCATGTGTGGAGAGGTTTCCAGGTTTTGGGGTTTTTAGTGGGAATACATCACATTGAGGAAGCAGAAAGCTGCCTGTAACTGAAAAATGGCCTCTTTTTCAGACAGCCAGAACTATGGCACAAGGTGCATAATCAACCCTTTCTGTTGACTTCCCCACCACAGCCTGGATGTATTTTGAACATGTGCATTTCTCTGTGCAGTCTAAATATTAAGCATAGCTTGACTAGGAGTTCACTTAAACCAGAGATGGACAAATATCTGAAGGTCATAAACCCACAGCTGAGTAATTATTTAGAGTGGTCTAAGGGATATAACTACGGGTAATGGGATGAATGGAGGAAAGGAAAATGCAGTGCAGTTGTCAGAAAATTCTCCTCAGGTCCCTGCTTAGTGCTGCAGAGGGAAACATGTAGGTCCTTGATAAACCTGGAGGGATGATTTATGGATTGATACATGAAATGATGGCCCATCTCCTGAGACTCTGCAAACTCATTTTTTCAAATCTAGTAGATGAGGGGCCATGGAGCAACAGGGCAGGAGAGGAGCTGTTTCACTGACAGATATTGTTGGCTGATGACCAAATGACTAGAAAATGCCCACAAATAAGTTAAGGCTGAAAGTGAGGAACTGGTTTCTGGTGAAGGAGGGAATGAGACACTGGGCCAGCTCTGCTGGAGCAGGTGAAAAAGCTGGTGGGTCTGGAGATGGAGCAGCTGACGTGTGGGGCAGAGTTGGTTTTGTGACCCAGCTGCTCACAGGTGACGAACGTGGCAGCCTTCAGGCTGTCCTAAATTCCTGTGTGATGTGCTCTGTGAGGCCAAGTCCATCCTCATGTCTCCACTGTTATGCTGCCAATAATAATCAGAGCTCAGAAAGAGCAGCAATCTTCCTTGGCAAACATCTAGACATTCCCCAGTGCATCTGGAGAGCTTCTTCTAACTTCAGTGGATGATGCATCTTGTAACACTAAGGGCTTATGTCTGTATCTTGTGAAAACATACCTAAAACAATTGCTGGAATTGGTTTGAGGGATGTGCTGAGTTACCTTAGTAATGTTTCCTCAGCATCAGTTGTCTTGGAGATGGCTGCTTCCTCTACCAGGGTGAGATGGGTACCAAGGAACAAAAAGGGCTCTTCTCATTCAATCTCCCTTTCTTCAAGAAGTAACTACAAGAAAAATTTAAACATGGTGCTGTTTCTAGAAAGCCCTTTTCACAGCTGAGTGTGGTGTTTCCAGAGGATCCTCCCTCTCCCAGCATGTCCCACTCCTAGCACAGGATGGGAGTTTGTCCTCCTCGGATTTTGTCCTCTCCACATGGATGGTTGAAAGATGTCCTGAAAGGGCCTAGGAAGATCAAGGGCTGTGAGTGTGAGGAGTGAGGCCAGGGGCTGACATGGTCCTTTCTGGTGTCCTTTTTTGCATATTGTCCCTCAAGCAGGTGTGAGGGAGAATGGAGGGTGAGGCTGCTCACGTTCCCATACCCCTGCCCCACGAGAGGACAAACAGCCTGGGACAGACTGTGAGGAGAGAGGGACTTTGGGGACTGCTTTGTGAGGGTTTTGGTGTGCCCTGAGCATCCACAGTGTTGCCTTCCTGGAGCTGTCAGTTCCTGGCTCCTGATGCTGGCAGGAGCTGGGCTCGGTGCATGGCCATGCTCCGTCCTCCTCCATCCTGGACGGATTAACCATCCAGGTTCCATTGTTAATGCATGGCATTAACCATCTCCTCCTGCACTGGTTTGTGCCACTTTACTGCTTCCTGCTCCCCAGCAATATTTTACATCTTGCCCAGTAATGCTTGGTTTCCTTAATAGCGTCTCATGTGGGATTTTTTTCAAAGGCTTTAGGACAATCCCAATAAATTATACCTACTGATTTCCCTTTATCCATAGTTTTGTTGATTCCATCAGAAATCTTGTCCCAGAGAAGACGTGTAGGCTTTGCCTTTAGAAGGCAGCCAGGCTTGTTTCATTTCTATCTTAGCCATTTCACGTTTCAATTAATTTTGAAACATTGAATTATTGTTCTCAGTAGCCCTTGGAAAGAACAACCTGAGGAACACTACTGGCTTGTGCTGCACCTGGAGTCTGCACATAGCAGTCATAGTTCCTGGTCAAGAGGGGACGCTTTTGGTGGGACGTTTGCAGAAGTGGTGCTCGTGTTGAGACACCGTCCCCACTTCCAGGAGCTGGGATTTTCCCAGCAGCAAAGGGACACATCTGAAATAATCTGCGCTCCCAAAAAGCCCAGCTCACCTCGGAGCACAAACGCAGGAGGCTGCTCTGACCACTCACTCGCTCCGGCTTTGTCCTTGAAACGCAGAGTGGGAGTTTGCCACCGCGCTGGCTGCGGCTGTAAGGAGCAGGGAGGAGGCGGCGAAACCGGCCCGCCAAGGGTTAATAATTTCCATTGCAATTGTGTCATCTCTTTGGGGACCTCTCGCTCATTTCGCGAGCGGGCGCTGAAAGCCGAGGCACGGGGGCTCGTTCTTATTCAGCTGCACGCAGCTTCGGCAGCAGCGGACGGCCGCGCAGCTGGGCTCGGCCACCTCGGCCTTGCAGATGGATGGAGAGAAAGGATTTGTGTGCCTGCGTGTGCTCTGCTTGCGTGCGTGTGTGTGCGAGTGTGTGTGTGTGTGTGTCTGAAACCTAATTGTCTGCTGTCTAATCCGTCTGCCGGGGGGACAGCTTGCACAAGCCCCTTCCAGGCAGGCTGATAAATGCAGCGCTGCCAGGCCCCTCTGCGAGGCAGTTTGGTTTAATTGGGATTGCTACGTGCACGGACTTGGCGTGCATGGAAGGGATGCTGCACGCAGGGAAGTGCGTGGCCAGGCTCCCAAGGGATGTCCAGCTGGGCTCCCGGTGGGATCCTGGGAAATGGTGTTTAGTGAAGACATGTGAGTGCAAGCCAGTGCTGGGTGGGTGAGGTTAAGGGTGGCTCCATGTTGTGTTAAACCAGTGACAGTAATAGTGGCACCGTGTGGTCCCGATCTTAGGGACTTTGTACCTGGGGGAAGCTCAGTACCCCCAAGGCTGGGCTGTAAATACACCCGGCTGACGGGACCTGGAGATCACCCAGAGTGTGACACAGAACCTATGGACATCAGTGTGCCGGCTTGGAGATGTCACCTGCCATCTTCAGCGCAGTGGAAGGAGCTGTGCAGGGCTGTGCCCCGCTCCAGCTGACCCCTGCCCGTCCCCCGGTGACCAGCGCCTACGAATCTCTTGAGCATCTCCCAGCCCTGAGCATGTGGCAGCTCAGGGACTCCCAAGGCTGAAGTGGCATTTCATCTTTAATACCCCTCAATGGATTTCCCATGAATTTGTCTAGTTGATTTTTGTAAACACGTAAGTTTTAATCATCCCCAGAGAGCTGTGGCAAGGACTTCACTGCTTAACCATGCAGCGTGTGGGGAACCGTCTCCTCTTGTTTCTTTTGAACCTGCTGCCTCTTAATGTTATTGGATATCTCCTAATTCTTTTATTGGGAGATGCAGCAAGCAATCAATCTTGGTTCACCCTCTTGAGGCCACAAGTGTGCCTCTCTGGCTGCTGCTTTTCCAGGCTGAGATCTTCCTCCTTTGGACTAATTTTTTTTTTTTTTTTTTTTTTTTTTTTTTTTTTTAAAATCATCCTGCTCCAGATCTTTTTCTAGCTCTGCTGGTGATGTCAGGAGTCTGTATGTGGCGACATCCTCATCCGTTGTGTAATTAACGGTGATGTCATGATTATAGCAGATGGTATTTGCATCAGCTTTGGTTGCTTAGTGCATGTTGATGTCAGGGGATCCTTGTGTCCTGCCCAGTCACAAGAAACTTCTCAGAGGCTGCTGATCCAAAGCCTGAGGGTTTTATAATAATATTTAGCCTTTGAGTTCCCTGTCTGAAAGAGGCAGGGCCAGGTATTATTTATCAGGAACCACTCACTGTGCTTTGCAAGACATTTCTGACTTAAAGGAGCGACATGTCCATGTCATTTCATCCCCCAGATGCAGTCACCTCTGGATTGATACCCACTAACTCTTCAACCATAAATGTACGTCAGGTTTCAGGACAGGTTATTTGAAGGCATCTTGGTTGCAGGTGAGGGATTAGAGCATGCCAGACTGGCCACTCGTGTAGGCACCTCCCTCATGGCTGAAAAATAACAGTGTGGTGCTGCTTTATCCCAGGCCCCAGCAGGGTCCCAGACCTGCTGCAGGGTTTGGAAGCCAAGAGGCAGGAGCAGGGTGCCCAAGTCCGGGGTTGCCCTGGCCCAGATTGGATCATGGTATGGCACCTCCACCCCATTCATCCTGTGCTCCCCTGCCCGTGGCTGCCCCTGGCCTGAAGGTGTGAGCAGTCACCAGCAGCCCCCCACCCAGTACCCTGCCCTCCTGCTGCTCTCTGCTTCCCCATCCCTCCTCCTCCCTTTTCTCCCTTTACCCTCCCTTTACTTCTCTTTCTCTCCACACCTGCTCCTCTCCTTCCCTCCCCTTTTCTCCTTCCTCCTCCTCCCCTTGCATCTCTCCCTATCCTCTTATCTCATCCCCTTGTTTTTCTCCTCTCTGCCTGTCCAGCTGATTTACATGCACGCTGCGTTGAAGCAGCTCAGCTGGATCTAATGCCTCCTGCTGTGAGGAGAGAGCCATCTCCGGACTCGGTGCAGAGCGTCCCTGGGCGAGGGCTGGGAGGTCCTCTGTGCACCCCACACCTTGGCCCACGCTTTGGCCCCTTTCTGCATCACCTTTTGCTCTTCATCCCCTCTCTTTCCTTTCTATATCCTTTAGCTGATGCTGCTGCCCTCACTGGTATCTTCTGTGTTTCTCCTGCCAGATCCCTAGCCCATGTGCCCACTCCATCCTTGCTCCTGGGTGGTGCACGAGGATGGGCCAAAGCCCTGCAGCCAGCCTGGGGCATGGTTTATTATGATTGGTGCCATTCATGTGGCCTTGGCACCAGTGATGATCTGAAAACCTGATGCTGAGTATTCCCAAGTAGAGCCTGTGGATCCCTCCTTCCTCCACCTGAGTTCTGATGTGGGAGCCTGGGGCAGCTCTCCTGTGCCCTCATGGCCCTTGCTGCTCATGGAGCTGGGATCGATGTGTCTGTGTTATTCTCTGGCTCTAATCACTCCCATTTCCATTCTGCTGATTTGCATTTCCACAAGAGGAAGATGCCCTGATTAATATCCCCTCAGAAGAGCTTTATTGCGATGGCTCCTGCCTCTCTAATTGGAAAGTGGTCTTAACCTTTCATGCAAGTGGCTGGGACACTCCCTGACTGACAGAAATTCCATGAAGGGTCTTGCTTGTCCTGAATTCCAGGGGAGTGGGAGGTTTGGAGGATCCAACTCTGCGTCCAGGGTGGGGTAGGGACCCCTCTGCCCGAGGAGGACTCTCCTGGGCATCATACCTCTGATACCAGGGGCGGGACCATCACCAGCTCAGTGGGTTCTCTAAACAGGAGTCAAGGAAAGGGATGTAGCAGGTAGTAGCAGGTAGCAGGTGGATGTGCTGGGATGATCCAAAACCAGTGAGCACCCAGCCAGCCCTGAGCAGGCAGCTTGATGCTCCCCATCTCACACCCCACGTGCCAGTGGAGGGCCCATTGAGGAGAATGTTCATGTGGTGTCGATGGGCTGTTGCCATTTACCTTCCTGTGGCTGGGAGGCAGGATCTGACCTGGCAGCTGGGATTCTCTACAGCTCTTGCTCCCTGGGGAGTCCCAGGCCCACCACTAACCCGCACTGGCAGCTTGAAAGCCTGCCTTGCACTTAGCTGCTTTCTGATCTTCAAAGGCTCTGAATGCCCAAGGAAATCAGACCTTGTGCCTTTTCTTCCCATGCAGTTCCCAGATCCAGACTCTCATGCAATTTATTATCCCTGACACGTGCCACTCCCTCCCTGGCTGTGCATGGGGAGGGAGCATCACTCTGCTGCCCTTCCTCGGGTGCCGAGCCGGCCGCCCTGGCCACGGCGTGAAGCTGCTGCTGCTCCTTGCGTGCTCCCCATCCCAGGAAACTCAAGGCAGGGCCAGGGAAATGTGCTGGCATTGTCACTGCCAGCTTCATTCTGGCTTCCCAGGGATGTGCCCTCTGGCTGAGGCTGGCAGCTGCCAGCTCCAGGCAGGTCCTGGGGTCTCCTGCCAGTGAGTTTTGCTGCTTCATCCTTCCAGCCAGGGTTGGCCATCCCCACAGTGCCAGCTACAGAGCCTGTTTTGCCTGTGCCTATGGCTATTTTATTAAGGCCCTGACTTGTCTCCCAGGTGCTTTTACCTCCCCTTCCCCAATCCCTCTCCTTCTGAGGTTATAGAAAAGATTTTGGGTTTATTTTTAATTATTTTTTAATTTTGGTATTTAAGCTGGTTTAGCGGCTGCAGCAGTGAGTGTTCCTGATAAACAGCCCGGGAGATCCAGAGAATAATCTCTCTGCTTGGTGACGGCACAGGCGCCTATCGCAGCTGCTGGCAGCACGCTAAAAAGCCGTCTTCATCTGCTGCCTGCTCTATCAGCCCAGGGAGGCAGAAATTGCCTCCATCCTTAATCACAGAATTTGAAATCCCAGCTAGTCTGCACCTTTTATTCTTCAGGTTCACAGTGTTTTGCAGTGTGGGCAGGGGGAGAAATATGCGGCCCTTAGATGGAAGCAGGAGTTGGGGAAGGGACTGGGAAAAGGTGAGGGAGCAGCAGCTCTTTTCCCTTTGCCAGGTGTCTCCAGGACTTGCCACTCCACGATGCTTTCCTGGAAACTTTCTCTGCAGGGAGGTGGGTTAAGGCAGTATTTTTAATAGAGTCAGAGAACACCATACTCAGGGGCTCTTGTATAAGGGTTTGTGTAACACCGCTGTGGTTGGAGAGAGCGTGTGCACTGACAGCCACATGTCCTGGAGCCCCAGTGCCAGGGCAGCTCACCGAGACTTGTCAAGGAAATATGGTGAAAAGGGCAGATGGAAGGATAGCAAAACACAAGGAACGGCTGAGATGCATTATTTCCTCACCAAGGAGAAAGATGCTCAACCTTCTCCATGTGTCATAGACCAGGTCAAGTAAAGCAACTGGATTTGTGGCATAGGAAGGGCCCAGGTTTATGGACAATGTCCATAAATGGCTGGTGCATGATGCAAGATCCCAAGCCAACAGGTAATGAGTCCCACCTAGAGAATGTGTGATGATAAGCCATAATATCTGTCAGGGGATGGTTCTGGGGTGCAGGAACACCCCTCAATACCCCACAGTGAGTGCAGAGCAGTGAGGGGATGCAAGGTGTGTCTGCTCCACGCTCAGTGCCACTAAATGACAGTGTGGCACCTGTGGGCTGTCACTGCTGACAGTTGCTCAACCCAACAGTGGGAACACAAGCGCCCGCCATGCCAGAGACTGGCGTCGGAGTCGCTGGAGATTGCCTTTAATGAGACAGATAAAGCAAAATGAAAAGCAAATTAAGATGCAGGGCTGTGGGAGCTGTCTCAAATGCAGCACTGTGACTTTCCTGGGGGGAAGCTGGGGTTGCAAATGATGGTGGAGGCACTGGAGAGGCAATTGTAGGAGATGGCCATCTTGGATGGGCTCAAACCAGAGAGCCCTTGAGTCCCTCCCAGTGCCTTTTGCAGGTTGCCTACTTTTCCAGAACCCACTGTGAGATATGAGACAGACCCTTGTGTTGCACCTTTGGTCTCAAAGTGCACAGATAATGGTGTCTCAGCTCCCCCATCCTTCCCCCATCTCCAGTGGCTGGAGTGGGTTTGGGAAGTCCTGCAGTTGCAAGAAACAACTTTTCAACCATGTCCCAGTGATGCTGATGGAGATTGCTGGCTCCTTGCAGCAGGGCTGCTGTGGTCCAGGGCTGTCTGGGATGTTGGCAGTCCATCCTAAACTTTCCATTGAGCTCAGAGCATCTGGGCTATTTCTGTAAAATCCTGGGCTGGGTCAGGAGGCAGGAAAGGGGCTTCTGCTGCAGCCAGGTCTGTTCCTAAGCAGAGAGTGTTTAACACAAAAATCCCTCCTGTTTCTCAGCAAAAAAACACTCAGGCGTTGTCTACCAACGTGGGCAGCATTGCTCAGGCAAATGGTGTTTACACCCCGAAGCCTTCAGACTTTCTGGATTTTACCTGCTTCCCTGCAGAAACCCCTTGAGAAAATGTTACAGAACAAGGCAATACTTGGGTGGATAAATTGCCTGGAACAAACGAGCTGGAATTTGTACGATCCCATTCTTCATGTAAGAAAGATGTCACTCCTTAAGCAGTCCCTGGGGGAAGTGCCCACCCTGGGGAGCATCACCCTGGGCTGCCTGCGTTGGCCATCCCCTAATGTGGACCGAGCTGCCTGGGTGTCCATGCACTGCAGTGCTTTCTGCCATCCCTTCCCAGGAATCATGAGTGGAATCACAAACAGGAGCAAAGCAAGTTCTCATTTCCCTCCACCCCCCTCCCCACCCCAGCTGCTGAGGTGGGGTGTCGAGAGGGAGGTTTGGTGCTCCGTTTTGCTGGTTCTGTGGGAGCTGATCCCACAGCCAAAGGCATTTGGGGACACATCCCCTCCAGTCGTCATTGCTTGTCCCTCTCGTGGTGCAGCTATTTCTGCCTCAACTTCCCAGAAAGCTGCCTCCAACGCTCCCCAGTCTAAAACCACGCTGGTTTAGAGAGCCAATTTCATCCCTGCTTCCATGTCTCATTTGCATATATTTGCATAGCACACAGGTTTATGGGAGGGGAGGAGGCGCTGGAGAGACACATCCTTTATTCCTCTTGTTTTCTTTATTCTTCCCCCATTTCAGCAGAATTGTATTTATTTATTTAAATCCAGTGCTGCTGCTCTGAGGGGCTCACTCCCAACTGGGTCCCACAGATGACTCGGTGGTGGTGACCTAATGCAAGCTGGGAGTAAACTCACAGAATTTTCACTCGCTGTAGGTGATTGTGTGGGGCCTGGCCCTTGTCCTTCTGGTGCTGCCTGGCCCGGAAAGGGGGTAAAGATTTCCTCACCCTGGCTCCCAACTTGAGATAGTGGGACCTGGGATAGCTCATCAACTCCCAGCCTTGTGGAAGAGAAAAAGCACCTCCGTTTTCCCCAGAGTTTGCTGGATTTTCCCTCCCCTGTCTGTCTGTCTCTAGGCTTTGGTTCTTCCCTGACACTCCTGAAGTGCTGTTCCATCTGAGATCCAGTAGAATTTGAAATTCTCTTGGGAAACAGCAAATCCTTTCCCTTGGGATGGGTTTCATGAACCCCAGAAATTGCCTTTCTGATCCTGAGAAAGGCACCTCATTTCCTTCCTGCTGTAGCCTCCTCAGGATGCTGGGAATGTGGACAGCTGGGATAATACATGCTCAAGGGGATGTGATGACCCCAAAATAGCTCCATTCCTGTGAGCAACCAGGAGCTGGGCAAGCGAGGTGATGCATTTTGGTGTTTTGGTTCTCATTTGCTGGTGGACCCAGAGGGATTTGGGAACTGTGGGGTCATCCTGATCAGACACAGCACTTCAGGAGTACACCTGATATTGCTTGTCATAAAAAAAATTTAAACAGGTGCACCCAACCAACTCCTCTACCTGTTCCTCTGCCCTCCTTGGCCTTGGACACATCCCTTTGTGTCTCTGCCACACTGTCCTTTGCTCTAAGATGGGTGAGACCAAAGAACTCCTTTCCAGCCTACTGAGGGAGAAGGGCAAATCAGCAGGACAATATCATACTGGGGTCTTGGTCTGCCACCAGCGGGGCTGTGCAGACACTGGGCTCTCTTCAGCTGGGTTTCTTCCTACCCCAGGGCACGAGGAGAAGGAGAGACCAGGCTGGGATCAACAGCACAGGGCAGGTGACAGTGGCCATCAGCACACGGTGAGGGGAGCTAAGTTCCTGGAGCAGTGAGGTGCAGGGTACTGGGATGTTGTGAACCGGCCCCGGCCATGTGGAGCCGTCTGGAACATCTCGCATTTGGCTGGGGTTTAATTTTTTATGCGAAATCCTGTTTGCAGCGAGCGCGGTGCTGCGGTTCCCGGCATTGCAGAGCGCGGAGGCGAACTGCTGAGCTGCCGGCTGTGCTGAGAGCTGGCTCTGGCTGGGCAAGGGGGAGAGCTGGCTGGCTGTGACCAGCATGGCACAGCACGGCTCGGCTCTGCCACCCCCGTGCACCACAGAGGCACCTGGGCAGGGCGGTGTGGCCAGTGGGGCTTGGCAGTCACCGGCCACAGCTGGGGTATGCAAGATCCGGGCTGGCAGCACAGCAGGGCTTGGCAGAGCTCCATGCTGGAGAGCATCTCCTTTAAGACCTGGACTCAGAAAAATCTAGAATATCCCCTGGAGTGAGGGCCACAAAGGCCCCAGCCTGGACAGGCGGAGGGCTCAGGACACAGCCTGCTCTTGGCTCCAGTGCCCTCTCGCTCCCGAAGCTTTCCAAGCTGCCCGGCTCCGAGGCTGTTTGTCTTCAGCTTGACCGCCTCCCCCGCCTGTCTACTCTGCTTCCTCATTCTCGGTGTTGGGTTGAGCAAGAGCAGAGCAGAGCCTCCTCGGGATCAGGGTGAGGCCGGGGGGGCCTCCAGTTCCAAGTTCCTTTTTTGTTGTTGTTGGGTTTTTTTCCCCCCTCTAATTTTTCCCCTCCTTCTTTGCTCTGCACACAAAGCTGGGCTGTGATGAAACTCCAGCTCTGCCTTGCTCACAGTATTCATGCACGGCACATGCTGGAAATAATTGTCCTTGGTGGAGCTCTGTAAACTGCAGAATGATTTAACTGAAAGGAGGTGGAAAGGAGTTCTATTTCTACACATGGTGTTTGAGGCTCAGTGCAGCCCCAGGTTCACCTACAAGGGGGATCAGAGGCAGGCGTGGGCTCAGGCTGGATCTGCAAGCCCTGTGACCATGGCCATGTAGAGCCAAGCCTGAGTTAATATCTCTTGCCATTCAGCAGCACTTTTTACACTGAGCTTGACACGGCTTTGGTCCTCTTAGCCTCAAGCTGTGGCTGCCTGAAATGCCCCATGTCATGCAAGCACTGCAATGGGCTCAATATCAACCCTCCTGTTGGTTTCTACAAGTTTGGGATCAGGTCCTACAATGGGAACTTCTGTAGGTGCCAGGCCATGCTGATAAGGGAAATATGTTGGGTCCTCACTGAGTGTAGAGCGTTCCTCACGACCTGTCCTCTCCTTTACATGCCTTAAGTCACAGGTGATTTTGTGACTTTTGCTTTACTTTTTTAGTTGTATAAACTATCTGGGAATGCCTGTGTTGCCTGCTGAATTATTTTGATGGGCAGAGGGAAGTGTAAGCTGAAAGAGGAGGACTGGCTCCTGGACCTTTTGGAGGTGTTTGGAGCAAGGATTTTGTCTGATCTGCTTTAAGGAAAGGGCCCATCTTTACAGGGCAAAGATGTAGAAGCCCCAGCCACTGTAAAACCTCTTTGAATGAGATTTGGTCTTTCCTAATGAGAGCTCCCTGTCCTGTGCCAGCAGAAGTTGTGTGTGCTGAGTGTGTTCTCAGCACCATTCAGGATATAACTCATTCCTTGGTCTGCTCATTATTCATATCATATTATTATTCCTCCTTCTCCAGTTCACACAACAGAACTGCAGTTTGTCAGGATGTGTTGTGGAATTTCTGTCCACAAAACTAATTTTTCTTCAAACTTCCCATTCTTTCCAACAGCCAACCCATTTTCCTGTGACACTGCTCTTGGTCACTGTTGTTGTTCATCTCAGCTGGCTTAGCACTTTGCAGTTGGTCAAGGTCAGATGTGACTGTTTTCTGATCCCATTGGGATAAGGACCAAATCCTTTTGCTGTGAAAACTTGGGGCACAACCATCTACCTCTAGGTGAGGAGGACCTTGCCACTGCTTTTTTTGGTTTCACCAATTTCTCTAGAGTAAGGAACAATGCACAACCTCTAAACTGTTTTCTCCTGCCAGCTCAGGAAGATGTGACCTCACATGTTCTTCTCGGAGCTCTGCAGAAAGAGGCTTTTGCATTATTTACTCTGTTTTGGAGCTGGAGCCAGACCCGACTCTGGGCTTGTTCAGCTCAAGGCAATAGAGGTGGGAGTGAGGCCCTCCCAGCAACACCATCAGAGCCACTGGAGCTGGGCTCAGGTTTCTTCCCTGGCTGGTTCTCCTGGCTCAGCAGAGTCCGGCCCTGTTCCCTCATGGTGTAACGCTGACACGGGAGTTTTTAGCTCAGTTCAGCCCTGGTGTGGCTTCTCCAACCACCACCCACCAGACAGGCTTTGTGCATGGGGTGCTCCATCCCAGCTGACCCGGGGCCAACCAGCCCTTTGCAAGCACTCTGTGGTGAGGCAGAGCCAAATTCTTGACTTCTGGCCCTTCAGCAGTGGCCAGGGTCGGTGTGGGGTGGAGACGAGGAGAAGGGCTGCAATGCCAGCCCCAGCTGGAGTCCCCCCACCCTCGGGAAGAGATACCAGTGAAGTTCTTTGCCCGCTGGCAGCCAGCTTTGCCCCCATCCATCCACCCTGAAGCACAGAGCCGGGAGTAGGGGATCCATTCAACACCTGCTTTCCTCTCTCCCTCCTGCCACCCTCATCCCCCTANATCTAAAAAATCCCCACATTCTCTCTGGCTGCTTTTTCTTGCTAACCTCCGCTCGCTTTGCCTCTCCTCCCCTCCCTCCCTCCTCTCCATCTCCCTCCCTCCCTCTCTCTGGGGGGAAAAAAGGTCATTGCGCAAATGATTAGTCAGAGCTCAGTTGCTGTAGCAACCGGCTGCTGGAACTGGGACAGGCGTGCAGCGAGGACAACGGAGAGGTCGAGCATCAGCCGGGCTGGGGGAGCCCAGCCTTTGTATGTGCGCCCCGGAGCCGGGGGCCGGCGGCTGCAGAGCCCCAGGTCCGCGCCACGCGTGGGGCTCTTCCACCGCCAGCCCCGACCGCTCGCTCGGCTGCCGGCGCGTTCGGTTGCCGGCATCTCGATGCCACCGTGGAGTCGGTACGGCCTTGGTGTTTCTCCGGTATCTCTTGGCGTGGTGGCACCGTCCCTCGCCGGGAGGGAGGGTCCTGCTCTCGGCGGAGCGGCCATGGAGAGAGGCACGTCGTGGGTTTCTCCCAGGGAACACATGCCGCTGGGGTTCAGGGCTCCTTGTCCTCTTGCAACATCCCACACATGAAATATGAAGCCAAGTTCCTCCTGATCCTTCACGAGGAACCAGGCGTTAACTGTGTCCTGCCCAGTTCCAGTTCCAGAGTGCTGCAGTCCCTCTGCCTTCAGTCCCCAAGAAGCTTCAGAGGCTTTTCCAAATCTTTCTTCTTTTCTCCCTGCCATAAACTTGAGGACAGCAGCCTGGCATGCAGCATCCACGGGCTGCTTGGCCTTGGAGTACAGAGCGAGGGCTCTTCTGGGAGCACTCGGGCCACATGCACGGTGGTTTTCATCACTGTGGTCATGACCTCCCTGGGGTGTTTTGCCAAGGCTGCTGGGGACCCTGCAGTGCTGGCTCAGCCTGTCCCAGCCAGGCCGAGGAGGGTTGGTGGCAGAGCCAGCACAGGCAGCCAGCACAGACCCCTCCAGCTCTGTGCTGGGCTGCAGAACTGGGGAGGATGGAGGGGGAACCCCACCTCAGTCCTTGCCCTGGGCATCGCAGCACCTCAGCTCTCCCCCACAGCCCCCGAAGCCCTGCTGCGTGGGCCATT
This sequence comes from Tichodroma muraria, assembly GCA_013390105.1. Classification (NCBI taxonomy): domain Eukaryota; kingdom Metazoa; phylum Chordata; class Aves; order Passeriformes; family Sittidae; genus Tichodroma; species Tichodroma muraria. Next base: position 87,848 of record WAAG01073605.1, read on the forward strand.
CAGGGGACCTCCATGTGTGATAGGGACCTGTTCCCATCACCAGCTCCCTGCTGTGGAGAAAATATTAGTTCTAAATTGCGTGGGGTGAGAGAATCTTGACACTGGACTGTCGCCATCCCTGCTGTTCCCCTTGCATACCAGTCCTTCAGGGGCTAAAGACCAGTTTATTTTCCAGTGTGCACTGCCTGGGTGTTTGAGTAAGCTGCTCCTCTCTCTCTTTGTGTGTTGAGCAGTGATTCGGGGTCTTGCTTCCATCTGGGATGTGCGTGGAGTGTGAATGGGCTTGAGGTTGCAGGGGGCTTTGAGACACCCAAAGGAAAGTGCTGGGGCGGAGTGATGCAGTGGGGCAGCTGGACGTTGGTGCAAGTGCTGCTGGGGAGGGGATGTAAAACCTCTGCTTTGGACTCTGGGCAGGATTTTGGGAATGTCTTTGGTCTCTTGCTCAAGGTTGAGCTCTGCACATCCATCTAGAAAGCTGTGGGCTGGCGTCCTCAAGCCTAGGAAATTATTTTAGTCTGACTTTGTGGGAAACAGCAGGAAAGGGCTATTTATGCAGAAAATGGCTTCCAATAAACACGCTTCCTTTGGGAGTGGAGAGAAATTGCTGAGATATGCTGGAAGTCTTTTCCTTTCCTGGGACTGTCCTTATTGCCAAGAGCGAGCCAGCCACGCGGCACGGCCGCGCCGGCGCCCGGCGACGTTCACTGCCCTGCTTCAAACCCCTGTCCCCAGCTCCCCAGCACCCTGTGGGTGGAGAGGGGCTTTCAAGGGCACCTCTCACTCTGCCTTGCCCACTGATGCTCCTCTTGGTCCTATGAATGGTCCTCCAGACCTCTTGAGATGTCGCTTGTGTCCCAGCATTTCCCTCTTTCCTCCATTTTTTTGGAGCTGTGTGATTGCAGAGCACTGGCAGGGGAGTTGCTGGTTTAAGGGCTTCTTACCTCATGGCTGCAGAGACGAGCTTAGCAGAGTGATGTCAGAGTGGCCTACAGGCTCGAAAGCCAACAGGGAAATAAAAGCAAGGCAACTGGTCCTCTTTATTTTTCCTTTTTTCTTCTTCTATTTTTTTTTTTCCTTGCAGATCTTATTATTTTAAAGGCTCTTCCCTGATTTTCCCAGCGTCTGGAAATCTTCAGGAGCTCTAAACGCTTGGGGTTTGCCGTGTTGTTCTGCTATTTTTCAGTCCTTTTTTTTCCTTTGGAGATGGTGAGTAAACCCTGCAGATTCAGCCCATCTCACTAATATTTCAGATTATTGAAAATAACAAAAGAAAGGAAGAATGAATGAGTCTGAAGACTCCAGGAGAGGGCCAAAAATCCCTGTGACTCACTCAAACACTATTTCTGAGCTTGGAAACACAAAATGGTGCCTGTTTCTTGCTGCCCCTTGCAATAAGCCCGGAGATCATAACCATCCAGAACATGGTTTGGGTTACAAGGCTGCCAGGTTCACATTTTCTTCTACAGATTTTGTCTCTCAAACCCCTCCTCTCCCCTTAAGGACTCCCAAAGTTCAGGCTAGGGATGGCTGTGCCACTGTTTGAAGGCATCAGCCCTATCCTAAGCACTTGTGAGCTGGAAGAAGAGTGGAGAAAACACTGAGGGTTTTTCCCTTTATGGATGATATCCAATTAAAACTTCAAGTGATGAGCACTGTCTATGATGATTTGGGACACATCCATGACTGTATGAGAGCTTCCTGCATGGAAAGGACATAAGAGGGGAGAGCTTGGGAACATTCTAGTGACAGAGGTGATGCAATCCAAGGGGATGGGGAAGCTTTAAAGCCACTTGGCAAAGCAAGTGTTTGCGGTTTCACCCATAGCCCTGCAGCACCGCTCTTCATTGGGAACCACCTGCAGAGCAGGATGTGATCCCTGGCTGCAGAGAATCCCTGAAGTGGGGTGGGATGTAACCTGCACTGGCTGAGACTCTCCTGGCAGGAGCATCTGGGAAGGGGACCACAGGGGAGAAGGTGGGCAGCCCTTCCCTGAGCTCTCTCGTCTCAGGGAGTGTGTGCTCCTCCAAAGAAATGTACTTGTGAGCATTTGTCAGCGATTGCCATTGAAGGAGGCAAAAATCTATAACCTGGGGTCAGGCCTTTCTTTCAGGCTCTCATGTCATGAGATTCTCTCCACCTCCTCCCTCAAACTGCAGGGAGCAGCCCCTCTGAGCTGTGTCTCATCTCGCTGACACGGCTTGACTGTAGCCCGTGTCCGGGAGGTCGCCGGCAGACGTCGGCTGTCGCTGGAAAATAGCTGGAGTGGTGTCCTGGGGATGCCACGGGTCCAGGCAGCTCGAAGTGACCCCGTCACTGCAGCTGCCCTGATGGGTGAATGCCATGTGCTGCCAGCCCAGGCTCTGCCGCAGCGGGGTGGGCGATGCTCCTCGCTGGGGTCTGTCAAGGGAAATCCACCACGGAGTTAATGTGTGCTCTGCTTCCAGCCCTCCTTTGTTAAGGGGTTTGGCCCGGTGCCACGCGGGGAGCGCAGCAGGCAGTGCTGGGGGCCAGCGGGGACGGCTTTTGTTCCACATTGTGGCTCCTCCATGGAAAGGACGGTTGGCCAAAATGGGGCGCGTGCGAGCGCGGCAGTCGCTCCGCCTGGGGAGGAGCCCAGCTGCTCTCTCTTAGGCATTGAATTCCCTGGGGCTTTGTGGGAGCACGAGGAAGCTGTTCGCTCCCAAACCCCGCTGGGGATTGCACTCATGCTGTGGCAGAGTGCTGCTCCCCGTGTCAGCTGAGTGGGTGCTTGGGTGTCCCATCTGTAACGCCCGGGAGAGATCTGCCTCGATCTTCCCTCGATTCAGTGGTATTGGGGCAGTGGGTGGCCGTGACATGACACAGCTCCTCTGCCCGTCCTGAGTCAAGGCCAGGTCTTGCTCAGCTTTGGTTAAGCCGAGCACAGCTAGCAGACCGCTGGATTTGGCCATCTCCATCTGCTGGAAACACTCCCTGTTTTGCCCAGCCTTTGTTTCCTCCCAGCTCCTCGTTATTTTTCATGGCTTTTTCCCTTCTGACTCTTGTGCTGCTCGAGGCTGTTGGTGCAAGCTCAGCATTTGGGCTCGTGCTTGTTCAGCTGAACATGGATCTGCGAGCTGGGTTATTTCGTGTGCTCCCCAGCACAAGGGGTCCCAAAGAACGAGGCTCAGCCCCACCTTGGCTCTTTAACAACAGCGAGGGAACAGCACGTCCACGTGAACCCAAGCCCCAAAACGGCCCACAGGGAATGACGCAGCGAAGGTGAAATTTCAAAGGGAGACGGGAAGTGCATGGCAAGAGCAGGGGAAACAGAGGAGAGAATAGCCGGAGCTGACCTCAGCAGGGAGGGGAGCCCAGCCGCACGCATGGAAGGGAAATGGGAAAAGGATACAGCTGGGACCGGCGTGACACCCGTGTGCTCTGCCCCAGCAGTGTCCCACTTCCCGCTTTTCCCCCAGGATGGGCTGGGGCAATGGGCCAGGTCAGGGCTAGCTCGCAGCGCGCCAGGGCTCCCGGAAGCATCCGTCGGGGATCGTGTCAAATGCACCCATCGGAGCAGCTCTGGAGCTCGGCCGCCGGCAACCAGGGATGCTCTCGGGCATCCGCATCTCCATGTGCCGGGAGCTGGCAGCCAGGAAACAGCCCTGATCTGGTGACCGTCAGCTCCGGCTCGCTGCGGACCCGCCCCGGCTCCCCGGGCGCGCTCGGAGGCGGCGCGGGGCAGATCTCGCCCTTCCAACCTCCCCGGCGCGGAGCGGCAGCCGGAGGTGGCACCGCGGTCAGGGCCGCCTGTCGAGAAGCGGCACAAGCCGTCCCAGGGTAGCTGCTCTCCCTTCCAGCACTCTCGGTTTTGCCCAGGGACGGATGACTATTTTTTTTTTTTTTTAAACATGTGGAGTTTTATTTTTAGCTGGAAAAAAACCCCAGCCTTTAAAAACAAACACACACAAAGTTTTTGTGAAAAGTACTCAACATAATGGGATTTTTTAATTCTTCACGGAACTGTGACGTTTCTAAATGAAGGGTTCCTCTTGTCCTTCTGCTCTTCCCCCCTCAATCTTCAGTGAAATTTCTCCTTTTCCCTAAGCTGCTATTTTTCTCCCCAGGACATGCTCTTTCAGGACAAGGCACAGCAACTATAAAGACTGTTGTTTCTGGATTTTTTTTTCCAAAATAGTAGAAAATTTATTAAAACATCCCTTTTGAACCTGTTACAATGGAATGAAATTAATTTTGTTTTTTCTCCCTTCTTCCAACTAGTTCTCATCTGTTCTTAGTCTTTAGTGTGGGAGAACTGGGATAATAAATGGCAGAAAGCAGATCCTACTCTTTCTTTACTCAAGGGGAAGATTTTTTCATCCCAGTTGAACTCTTCCTTTGGGGCTGGAGGGCACTCAAAAGCCAACATCTGGAGGGGTTCATGCTTCTGACCTTCTTTTCCCTGTGGTGGAGGGAGGTACAGAAGGTTTTGGAGGTCCATGGGGCTGTGGGAGAGCTGGGATTGTCCCAGGGGTTGACCCAGGGATGGTCAGGGTGGATGTGAGGTTTTGGGAGCTGGACAGCAGAAACCTCAGGTCCTGGGTTCTGTTCTGGGCTCTACAGCAGCATTTCCCTGGTGACCTTGGGGAAGTCACTTTGTCACCCTTCACATTCATTTCCCTACCTCAAGGAGAGAAGAGCACTTTCTTTGCACCTGTGGGCTTAGGCAGGCATCTGATACCTTTTGATCACTGAGTTGCCACAGGAATTTGATCAGCTCCCATTGACTCAGTTGGAGCAGAGGACAGTAGTTTTCCTTCCAGGCTGGAAGTACATTGGCTGCTTTTCAAGAGTAGCTACTGGTTTCTCGGAGCTGAAGGCACTGGAGGTGGGGATGCTTCTATCCTTAGACAACACAGCTCTCTGCACCCTCCTGGCACCCAGGAACATCCAAACCAGCATCCGCATTGCAGAAATTTATCCGCCCTGGTGATCTGAGGGTCTTTCCTGACCCAACCTGGGAGCCTTCACATGGCTTGGCTGGGATGTGGGGACATGGGGCAGAACTCTCGGACTCTAGAAGAAAACACTTGAGACCATCACACCTTCCAATGCGAAAGTCTGGACTCAACGAGCCTAATTCAGCCACCCAAATTAAAGTCATGTCACAGAGATCCTGTCAGAGTGGATGGTGCTCCTCTGCCTTGAACACACAGCCCATCACTTGGAGGGGGACCTGACGAGGAGGTCTCAGGACTGGATACTGGTGCTTGTGTGCATGGGAGCCTCTCTTCTCAAACTCTGGGGGAAATATCAGGCTCACAGGCAGCAGCTGCTGCAGCCCATGTGGGAGCCTAGGAACCCCTGGAGCAGGGAAGGGGAGCAAAGCAAACACGCTTTGTCCAGGCTATTTATTTTGTGCTGGGGTAAGGGCTTTTTTTTTTTTGCTTTTTTTTTTTTTTTTCATTTCAGACATGCGATGAGTGTGTTACTCAGCCATGACTCGAGAACTTGTGAGCAATAAAGTCATCCTGAAGTCTGCCAAAAAAAATTTTCTTAGCACACCCACCTCATCACACGTTCCCACTGCAGCCTCTTTGGTGCGATCTATCTGCCGCGGAAAGGCGGCTACCTCGCGGGGAGGCTGCGGTAGCCATCTGCGAGCTTGCGGCAGTGGCCCGTGGATGAACCCGTGCCCGTGGGCACAGTGCCATGGGTGTCACCTGCCTGGCGACTGGGACCCTTCGCAAGCATCGTCACAAAGATGGTGGGCTGGAGCTTGCTCCAAAATCCAAGAGAAAACAGAGCTGGAAGGGGCCGAGCAGACTGGTGTAATTTTCCTTCTGCAGCGTGGGCTGGGTTTGGGGTTTGGAATGTTGGTTTTGACCTTTTGGGGTCAAGACTGACCTGAAACCTCCATGAGGAGGAGAGGCCTGGACACATTCCTCTTCCTGCCATGAGCCAAACCAGCTCCAGAAGGGCTGGATGTGAGGATGACTTGAGGCTCCAGAGCCCTGCACCAGCCACCTCTGCAGTTTGGGAGTGGTGATGAGCAGAGTGGTGCATCCTCCAGACTGCAGGAGAGAGAGAAGACATGCACTGGCAAACCAGGAGAGTGCTGTCAGAAGTGCCAGAGAAAATGTATATTGATGCTGAAATTTGCATTTTTGGGAGCTGACTGGTCCCTTGGATAATGAGTCAGGGTCCAAGGTCCCCATATGTGAACCCTCACCCTCTGGCTGGGCACTCTGCCTGGGTGGTAGTGCTGCCCTCCACTAGGCACCAGTGGCTCTGAAACTGGGTTACTCCTGGAGCTGGAGATCATGGTTTGCTGTGAGAGTACACCCTGCTCTGCTGAAGTCAGGATGGGTCAGGGACAGAAACAACCCCATGTCAGTGGGGTAGGATGCAAGGGATGGTCTTAGAGATATCCCAGCCCCAGTGGGGAGGTGGGACCATGCAGAACCCCCTCAGCAGAACTACCAGGGTAAGAACTGCCTCTTCCATGGCCTCCTCTCCCCACCCCTTCCCTGCACCGAGGCTCTAAATAATTGATAACACTGATAAATAATAGATCTTGTATTTGCTCCTTCGCTGTCTCAGGCAGGGCGTGTGCGCTCGCAGCCTGGCGCTGCCGCATCAGGGTTACGGGGAAGGGGAGCGCGGCTGCTGGGCCGGGGTAGGGAGCTCTGCAGCGGGGAGAGCATTCCGGGGAGATAAAGGGCTGGTTTGATGTGTGTTCATGTGGCGGGGCTGTTTTGCCTTGCATGCCTTTCTCTTTTGCTTTATTTTTTTCCTGGAGTGAAGCCTGGCGCCAGCAGTCTGGAACCAGCCTGACAAGCTTTTGAGTTATGGAAAGGGGGAGGAAGGGGGGAGGAGAGAGAAAGAGGGAGCGAGAGAGGCAGGGAGGAGGAGGGCGAAGGCAGAGGGAGGCAGCTGGGATGTGGATTATTAGGGGAGAACAAGAATACACACAAGAGGCTGGTGGGGTGAGGGCTGGGGGCTACCAGGGCTTGCGGGGAGGGGATGGAGCTGGCTTCGAGCAAACCTTTCAAAGGAGAATATATTTTTTTCCTTTTTTTTTTTTTTTTCTGAAGGGGGGGGGGGGGATTTG